>JAJKFI010000060.1:6439952-6451694 GCA_029204185.1 Lerista edwardsae | reverse complement strand
GGTACGCAACGGGCGGGCTGCCGCTCACCCGTTCCTCCCGCCCAGCGTTCCGGCTGCATGACGCCGCTGCATATAATCCTTTCTTAAGGCCACCCAAGCAGAGGCGTACCTAGGGCTGGGTACTAGGTACAGCACTAGGTTTTGCAAGCAGCTGCTCCCCTTCTTCTTTGGAGCCATTCCCAGAGGCTAGAGCAAAAGCTACATTGCTACATTGGCTATGAATGTCTGCAAAGAGTGGGGAAGTAGCTGTTTCAAAACGTAGCGCTG
The DNA here is from genome assembly GCA_029204185.1 of Lerista edwardsae. Taxonomy (NCBI): domain Eukaryota; kingdom Metazoa; phylum Chordata; class Lepidosauria; order Squamata; family Scincidae; genus Lerista; species Lerista edwardsae. Next base: position 6,451,427 of record JAJKFI010000060.1, on the reverse strand, counting down.
TGACCCCCCCTCTAGGTATGTCACTGCATCTAAGCAAGTGGCCCTCTCTGCCTTTCATGATAGTGAATTGCACAGGGCTGTGTAATCCAATAGCATTGCCGATGAATACGTACATTAGTCAAAGGGAAAAACATTATCTCCATGTCACTTTTTCTGTTTCCTGTTAAGGGACTATGGCGGTGTATACGTTGGTCTGCCAGTTGCTGCCACTACCCAAGTTTCCAGCCAAACCAAGACTGCGCCAAAAGGTACTTATGAAAACAACTCGTTTTTTGTGGTTCTGTTGTTGGGTGTCTCCCTTATATCTTAGTGCTAAGAGAGACTTTTCACAATTTAGAAACCAACAGAGTGTCCTGTGACACCTTAAAAGACTAACAGCCCAGGCCTGTGCATGCCAGCTCAGAAGTAAGTCCCATGTAGTTCAATGGGAGTTACTGCCAGATAAGTATGTATAGGATTGCACCTGAACAGATTTGTTATGGAGTGTGCTTTTGTGGACTGGAGGAACCCATCATTCCATCTTGCATCTAGTGCTGTAGCCCATCAAAACCCTGCTAATAGGCACTTTTGCAAGTGGTGCTCCTCTTATATTTAGCAGGGGGAGAGTAATCGTCCCTCTTTACCCCCCGTGCAGCATCTTTTCTGGTGGCTGTTGCTGGTGGGGTTCTGCATTTTTTTTTAGATTGTGAGCCCTTTTGGGACAGGGAACAATTTAACTTCATTATTACTATTTTCCTGTAAATCACTTTGTGAACTTTGTGTTGAAAAAGCGGCATATAAATACTATTGATTGATCGAAGAGGCCACTGCAAAAAGATGCATTAGACTTTCAGGGTTGACAGACTAAGGGCCCCACCCTGTGAGCGTCGGCTGCACTGGTGTTGTAAAAATGCTGTAAGGTATTTCCAGCACCGGCGGCAAGCTGTTACTACCAGTACTGGGCCAATGCCAGACTAAAGCAGACCCGAAGGCGGCTACCTAACTCCAGTGGCCAGTGAGTGCAGGGGCCGCCGGCATTGCATGTTTTCCGGGTGGGGCGTGAGGGCATAACTGGGCAGGGGGTGGGGAGGAGGGGGTGTGTGACCAGTGGTGGCCTCCACTGCCGGATCCTACCCTCTGTGTTGGACCATGCAGATTGACACAGAGGTCCTCCTGTTTGTGCTGGTGAACAAGCCCATTGACAGTCCTGTGCCTTATCATGGAGGAAGGGCACAAATGCCACCTCCTTCCAAGGTTCCTCTGGTGACTGCTTGGCACTTGTAGGATGCAGCGGTAGCTGTTTGGATACTGCTGTGCCTTCGGCACATGGGCAGCCTTGGATTGGGCCATAACAATGTCCGCCCTGCTGGACGCTGATAGTTTCTCTTGGCAAGGAGCACCTTTCTTTTGGTCTACTCCTCACACTCAGATGTCTTCATTCACAGCAGAGTCATGCTGCGTAAATGTTTTTGGAGCACTGATGCAACAACAGCTGCTGTCATCCCAGAAGTCCCGCAGTGCTGCAAGGGAGTGAGGAATCAGCACTGAAACCCTTGTCGTATAGAGGACTTATGCAGTCAGTATTTCTCTTCCTAAATGTCTCTTTCTAAAAATTCTTATGTGAGTAATTTTTTTCCTATTTAAGATTAGAAGATTTTGAGCATGTTGAATGAGTCCAGCAATAGAGGTAGGATATCATTTAACTCGTTTTACATATTTTAAGAATCTGGAATATCCATGTCCCCCTTGTTATCGCTACACGTGAAGCATGCGCCATACATCACCAGCATTAATTGGTGTTCGTAATAATGATGGAAACAGTTGCCCTATTGGATTTCTGACTAAGAATTTTTGCAATTCTTAAGTTATTATTTAAGGCTTCTATGTATCCAAAGAATGTGAGTCATGGTTAAGCACCATTGAAATTCAAGAAACAACTTAGCTGTGATCAACTCAAGTCCCATTAATTTCACTGTAATTTAATCATGACTCACGGCCCAGTCCAACCTACACTGGCCTGCACAGTGCAATGCCACCAATGCAGCAGCAGCTGTATCCTGCAGGTCACCTGGGGACCAGGACAGTGTTACTTTACCTCCTCTTCTGCTCCATGGTCCCCCATGGGCCTACTCAGATCTACACTGGCTGTTTTGCTGGCGTAGATAAAAATAGACGAAAGGGTGGGGGTGTCAGACACTTTCTTTAGTGGCTTTTATTTCTATCATACTTTTCAAAGCCTCTGTTAGGGGGAATAGTCTAGTAGCCCTATTTGTCACAGTAGCCCTGTTTGTCCATCATATTCAGGATGCAATCCTATCCTGGAGTTAGGCCTGCATAATTAGGCCAGCAAAGTTTGACTGGCACAAGGGCCACTGTAAAGCATGTTTGGACCACTCTCGGAATCATGGAGGTTGGCGCACCTCTGTGTGCTGCCCAATGCTTGGTGGTCCAAACATCCTTTATGGCATCCCTTGTGCTGGCCAAACTTTGCTGGCCTAACTGTGCCAGGTTAGGTCTGCGATCTCAGTTTGCTACAAATTAGTGTAAACAATTGCAGTGAACTGTATCAACCCTATCCTCATGGCATTATAACAACAAAGCATTGAAACAAAATGTAAGAAATCTCTCCTTTTTAAAAACATGGTTATAATTACCCATTTGCATTGTGATATTTGCTATTCAGAAGCCATTTCTTCTTCTTTCAGTCTGCATAAAGTAGATTGCTCATTTCAACTGGAGGAAGGAGCACCATCTTTCAGCTGACCAAAACCGACCAAACACCCAGAAAGTTGAGACCACCAAAAGCTTCACGGCTGGATGTCATGTTGAGTGCCCAGAATGGAACTGAAGTGTAGAGTCATGTTTGCATTATCATTTGATGTCACCCAATGCAAAATTATTGACAAGTATATGATGGGTATTGCTGCACAATAGCTGGTGTTAGTGGTCATCAATACTTTGGCCATTCTACAGGTTTCATGAAGAATGGTAGGCCTATTTTCCTTCAGCTACTTTTGATAGTTTTTATACAAGGAGACCATTACTACTGTTCACTCAAGTGTTCCTAGACTGGGGATAGTGTAAAATTAGGTACTGATTTTCTGCAGGGTAATATATTCAGGGAATGTATTTGAGCTGTTGCTGCAAGAATTTGGATTATGTTTGGATGGGGCATTATCAGATCCTTGTAATAACCACTTTTGTACTGTGTATGAGCTACGGAAATCGTTTTTTCAATATACAGAATGGTTGAAGAAAATCCCTTTTACCAGAAATCAATGCAAAGCTTATCTCACTTTGTTTCTGCTTGACATTATTCCTTTTGGCATTAGTGAAGAGAAATAAGCACTGCTTTACCAAACAATCATGTTATGTTTTTTATTTTGCATGTGATCGTAGTCGCATTTTTTGACATGAGATTATGATCTAGGTGAGGATAAGCAAGCCTGCAAGCACTACAAGTGGGCATATGCCCATTCATTTCAGTGGGGCTCGCCCAGGAATTCCATTCAGGCTCCATTGAAATGAATGGCATCTGCTCTGCTTCAGTGCTAGATGGACTATACTTGGACAGAGCTGATAAAAGTTCCAGTTATGCACATCTCTTAAATCTGGTGATTTTGTTTTTTGTTGGTCCACATCAAAGTTTTGTATGCCAGATTGTAGTCAATGACATCATTTTGTGGGTATAAATCAGCGGTTGACAAATATGTCCCTTCTGTGTATCATATCATTTAAAAAAAAAATTGTTTTTTTCAGATTTCATTAAGTTCATACTGTCATTCACCACAGTTCCACTCAATGTTTCTGCACATCTGAAAGTGTATTAATTTATTAAAAATTGATAAAATGTCAGTTTAATTACAGTTATTAAAAAGTAATTTATTAAAACATTTTGCACAACTATTTTTTGGTTAATATTACAAAGATGGGGGGCAGAGTGTGCTTTGTGTGGACTTTACTACATCAAATATCCCCCATGTGATTCTATATCAGTGGAATTCTGCAGCCATGCAGATGTAGCAGTGATGGCACTGAGGAAGGGAGTGGAATGTTAGATACATCAGTGGCATTCCTAGAGGGGAAGCAAAATGCTAGTATAGGTTTTGCAGGAGCCTGAGTTCCTGAGTAAAGCACTCCCTCTCCCTTGTCTTCACAGCCATCTGCACACAACCCTAACCTGGAGTTAGGCCGGCACAGTTAAGCCAGCAAAGTTTGGCACAGGGAACACCGTAAAATATGTTTGGATCATTCTCGGAGTCAGAGAGGCCAGCAACAGACGTGCACCATGCTCCCTGACTCCAAACCCGCTTTATAGTGGCCCTTGGGCCGGCCAAACTTTGCTGGCTTAACTGTGCCGACTTAACTCCAGGTTAGGATTGCACTCTGAGATACCTCTATCAACTCATTGCTTATCTTTTCAGTAGTAGAGTAGAGCAGTAGAGTGTTACCTATGTATAATACTAGTATTATGTATAATACTATATAGTATTATATAGTATTATAATACTACATACATGTGACACCTGTTAGTTCCGTATCCTGATGAAAAACTTCTTGCTTAACATTTATACATTCAGTATTCATCTGCTTAAGAACCTTGTGGTCCACAGCACTGAAATCCATGAGTGTAGCCAGCCTTATTATTTCATGGTCTTCATGCAGGCTGCAATCCTGTCTGCACTTATCTGGGAGTAAACCCCATTTATTATAGTGGGACTTGCTTCTGAGTAGACATGCATAGGATTGGGCTCATAGTTAATTTTTCAACACGGAGCATTCAAACATACTGTAGTGCCCTCCACCTGCTGTCTGAAGCAGTACAATTCATCATACTTTCATTATAGGCTTAATATTGCTTACCTAACATCCCTAAAAGTATGGCGGCAGCTGCAAGAAACTGCTTGGGCAGTGTGACCAGCCCTGGCAACAATGTTTAGAAAATGAGTTCATAAATTGCTGGGTTGCAATAACGGCTGTTTTATGAAGCAAACTGGAATGGAATGTCTGATGAAAGGGAGCCATTAAGCAAGGGCTCTACTTTTAAAAGAATGATTCTCGTGCAAGTGAGTGAAGTAGGTCAGTCATAAATCGCACATTCTCCAACCCCCTGCCCTTTCCCAGGCATTTTAACGGTTTACGTAACCGGTCCTTGCAGAAAGACACCAAAGCACAGTACCAAGATTATTGGGTTGAACAAAGAACGGCAGCCCAGTACTGAGCAGCCTGGCCGCTGTGGGTGCAGTGGTAGCTATGCAGCCACCCCTGTGTCTCATGGCAACCAGACAGCCGCAGGAGGTTCCACGGGAGAAGGGAACGTTTGTCCGCTTCCGCCCATGGTAAAGGGCTCAGGGCAGGCGATGGGTCTCTTCGCCTGTGTGGGGCTGCATGGTCAGGACCTAGTGGTGAAGGTCTCTGCCGGTCCACCCTCCCTCCCCCAGTAATGCCCTCCTGTCCTGCCCAGAAAGTGCCCCACTCTGATGACTGGCACACTTACCGCTTGCTGGCTTGTGTTGCTGCCTCTGGGCCATGCGGTGCTTCCACTGGCCTGGCATAAGTGGCAAGGCCTTCATGCGGCCTTCCCGCTTGTGGTGAAGGCGCTTTACGGTGCCTTCAAAACAGAGATACGGGCGGTACACTTGTACCACCCATGTTAAGCCCAACAGGATCGAGCCCTAGCTGACCAATAAAGTAGCTGTACCAATAAAGTAGTGAGCTTGCTGACCGGAAGGTTGGCAGTTCAAGACCACGCACCGGAGTGAGCTCCCATTGCTTGTCCCAGCTCCTGCCAACCTAGCAGTTCAAAAGCTTGTAAAAATTTGTTGTTCGGTCGCCAAGTTGTGTCTGACTCTTCGCGACCCCATGGACCACAGCACACCAGGCCTCCCTGTCCTCCACTAGCTTCCGGAGTTCACCCAATTTCATGTTCATTGCTTTGGTGACACTATCTAACCATCTCATCCTCTGCCGCCCCCTTCTCCTTTTGTCTTCAGTCTTTCCCACATGTAAAAATGTGAGTAGATAAATAGGGACCACTTCGGTGGGAAGGTAATGGCGTTCTGTGCGCCTTGGCGTATAGTCATGATGGCCACATGACCACAGAAACGTGTCCTCAGGACAAACACCGGCTCTTCAGCTTAGAAACGGAGATGAGCACCGCCCCCTACAGTTGGTCACGACTAGACCATTCTGTCTTGGGGAAACCTTTACCAAATTTTAGGTAGTGTTCCTCAACCTATTTTAACAAGAAAACCGTCACTGTACTCACCATCTCGGTTGCAGGATTGCTGTTCATCAGAACTGACAAACGTTTTGTCAATTTTGACAAAAATAAATTTTAAAAAATGAGATGGTAGGGAGAAGTCCAGGTTTTCCTGTTCCTATTCAGCAACTGGTGACCAAAACGTAAACAAACACCCCAAACAGGCTGAAATCCAGCTGCAAAAAAGTTACTGTAAACATCAGGTTGATAATGTGGTAGTGTTCATTATTGTTATTAAGAATATTCTCTTTTCAACAACAAAATTATTGAAGCTATTTTTGTAGCAAAATAATTAGAAGGTGGGTTCTTGTCCCAAAGGAGCCTCACCCTGTTAAAAAGATTGAAAAGGGAAAAAATATACAGACACTGGGAGACCATTACAAATCTGTACACTTTCTTCAGCCCCCTCTTCCAATCCATTACTGCCTTTCGATGCTGGTTCAGTTAGCAGGATATAATGGGCTTTAGCATGATGAATGTGTCAATTCCAAAGTAACTTGACCCAGGAAAAGCCATTACTCGAGAGAGTCTTTGTACAGAAATCTTTCACGTTTTTTCCCAATGGGTTGAGATTTGAACAATCCTCGTTACTTTAAACGTGCAGTCTTGAAATTCCCCAGCAGAGGGCAAAAGAGTTCCAGGGCTTGCGTTGCCTGCTTCAGTCCATCAGGGAGCACTAGAGGAAAGGGGACCTCCGTTTTAAGGATTTGTGTTACACGTGTTTTTAGGTTTCACATTGCTTTGTAAAGGCCAGGCAGTATCTTCTACATTAAGCTATAATGCACTTAAAACATGGGATGGAATGCATGGCAGTCCGTTCACGTGTTCAGTGGTGTGCTTTGGAAATGCCCTGAGAAACCGTCACTTTTGTTGCCAGGAAACCGGCGATTTTCACAGTGGAGCATATTTTGCGATTCAGAACTGTTTCAGATACTCACTGAAGAGGCATGCTGGGATTGGACTGTGGAGTTGGTTACTGCGCGTTCTGTTCCCTTCCAGATTTTGGAACGTTCAGTGTTAATCATCTGTTTGTCACAACAAGACCTAGGCAAAGAAATCCTGACGGGGAGTCACGTCTCTGTTTAGGATATTTTTTTAAAATCCTGCCCTTTTGATTCAAAATAATCCCCAAGGCATTTTTTTTTATTTTGAAGAATTTGTACCCCGCCTTTCCCATGCTGAAGCGAATGCCCAAGACGGCTTACATGGGCAGGCTAGTCTAAATCACCACTTCTCAATGGGTTTTTTAAAAACACATATACAGTATTGTGTGATTCATCGAATCCTCAGTCCCGGATGTAGCCTTCACAGTGTGGGTCTCTCCTCTGGCTGTGTGCCATTGAGCTTCAGCAGGTGATTGTAAGTCCAGCCTGGACAGGTCCTCAAGGTTGGACTCCATTCTTTTGCCGGCTGGCGAAAATGCACTTTTGTAAGCTTACATGGAATAACACACCCGGTCTAAACAACAGCTAGCTGAAGAATGACACAGGTTCTGACCTCTCTCAAAGTCCTGCAATGGCCCTATGAATAAATGACCCTCCCCAAACTCCAATGGCACAACTGCATATCATTTGCAGCCCACCCATGTGCCATGGTATGGGGGTGAAAATCATTGCTCTAGCCCGTCCCACCCCAGTGTTGGAATGTTGGGTAGGATTGTGCCCTACACCACTGTTACTCGGCCGATGCATTCTGCAGATCCACATTAGAGGGGTCATATTCTACAGTTTGTGATAAGCATGCAGATTCTGGTGTTTTCCAAGATGCATTTACAGCTTGAATGTCCAAAATTAGGTGGAGAAGTGAGACCACCCTGAATTTCAATAACAGCTTGCAATAAAATCCTGGCTTTTAAACAATGACTTGGCTGCTTTCTGGCTTTATGGTGTGTGTGTGTGTGTGTGTGTGTGTGTGTGTGTGTGTGTGTGTGTGTGTAAAAACTTAAAAAGAATACTTCCACTGTCTTTAAATCAAAAAGCGTGTACGGTATTTTATTTCTTTGCAAAGAAGCCTCAAATTTTTTGAATGGTAAGGAGGCAAGGTCACAAAAGAGTACTTGGAATAAAACAAAGCTGAGGAAATTAATACATGATTGTTTCTGGTTGTGGCATGTGTTGTTAAACTCTGCATGGGCTGCTGGTTTCTTATGTTTCTTCATGGGACAATTCAGGTGGAGAAGTAGACAGGATGGTGTCTCTGGACCATCACTCTGGAACAGTGATGTAGCTAAGGGAGTGCAGGGGGTAATTCCACTGGGCAACAGGCTTTAGGGGGGCAACGAGATGAGCTGGAGGCCAGAATTGTGAAAAACATGGCAATACCATCATGTAATACCATCATGGCATATATCATTGAAAAGGTACTAATGCTGAATGCAATGAAACAACCACATTGCAATATCTGAATGATATCAAAAGTTATGGCTGATTAACCAGAAAACTTTTTATTTATTTGATTTTGTCATAGAATTATAGAATCATAGAGTTGGAAGGGACCTACAAGGTCATCTAGTCCAACCCCCTGCATATAGCAGGAAACCCACCTAAACCATCTCCTGCAGGTGCCTGTTGAGCCTCTGCTTGAAGGTCTTCCAGTGGGGGAGAATCCACCACCTCCCTTGGCAATCGATTCCACCATCAAACCGCCCTTATCGTCAAGAAACTCTTCCTAATGTCCAACTGGAATCTCCTCTCTTGCAGTCTGTACTCATTGGACCTACTATCAAAGGCAGATGGGAGGCATACAAAATTTTCTTTGACTCTGGATAGTGGATGCCTTAATACGCCACTGCTCTGGAGTATAAGAATAGTGAAAGTAGAGATTCCAGTGCTGAGATTGAAGTAGGGCAGGTGCCATTGTATCCAGTCGTGCAGCTTTTGAATGTTTGAGAGTGCAATCCTAACTTTGCCAGGGTGCTGCATCCTAACCAAGTTAGGAGGTGGCAGCAGCTTAGTGCGGGGAAAGGGGACGAACGTGGTAAGCTACGGGCCCAATAGGGCTGCTAGGAGCTGTGCTTAAAGTGCAAGGCAAGCCTCCTGCACCAGAGGTGTATTTACCATATAGCCCAGGGTGGCGCGAGCCATGGGTGCTGGGCAGTGGCGGGGCAGCGGGGCGCCATTGCGTGGAATATGTGGAGGAAACCACGCGCTGTTCGGCCCTCCCGCCCTCCCTCGCCTCCATTGCGCTCCAAAATGGAGCTATTCCAGGCGCAGGGAGGCGGGGTTGGACGATGCATGGGGGCGGGGCGACGTCCTGGGGGCGCAATTTCGTCGCCCTGCCATGAGCGCGCTTGGGCCTCAGTTTGTCCCTGTCCAGCAGTGGCCTGAATCGGAGCTGTGTGGGCCGGGGCTGGGGTTGGGGCTTTGGATGCGGCCTAACAGCCACATCCAAACTCCACCCGCTCCCCAGGAACTCCCTCCCTCCCCTCCCCTTGTTGCACTGCAGCCAGCACCACGCTGAATATGGCGCTGGCGTGTCAGCCGGCCTATTCCAGCATGGGGTTAGGATTGGGCTGACAATTGTGTGCACAGCATCCCTGGCAGGGCTCCCAAAACAGACCTGAAACCGAGTTTCTGCTAAGATTTCTTCCAGGTTTCTCCAATGGAAGAAAAGGTGTGGGGGAAATGAAGGGTGGGTTCTGTTTAAGGGAGGTGCTCATCACCCGGTGCGAACCGCTGATTCAAAGCCGCCAATACATTTTCTGCTGGCCTTTCCTATATTCCCATCCAACAACTGTTATGTATTCTGAGCAACAGTTTGAGCAATTAGAGGCTGTTAGCTTCACCGTGAATAAATTGTCAACCTAAATGTGCTGGTGTCACTGGGGGAGTTTGTTTCACCAGAGCCTAATTAATGGGCCTAATGTGATGGCCCACTGAAAACAGCTCAATCTTTTGTGCTCTGTAATGAGCCAAATGCGATTTCATCCCAAAGGTGTGTGAAATCCTAACCCCAATTGATTTTGCCTTAGTTACAAGCAAATGCAAATGCTGCATTCTTGCCTGGCATTTTAAGCAAAAATAAATAAATAATAAGCATTTAATAAGGCAAAAGGTTTTCTGCTATTTGACAAGCAAGCCCCACCCCCTATCTTGGCTCCCCACATAATTAGCTCAATTTTTCTCAACTTTCTGAGGAAAATTTTTTTAAAAAAATATACTTTATTCATATTTACATGCAGAAAAGAAAGAAAATGTATACAAAACAAAAACTGTGATGTAAATAGAAGGCAAAGGTTTCCTCATGACTGAATGGTCTAGTTGTGACCGATTGTAGGGGCGGTGCTCATCTCCGTTTCTAAACCGCAGAGCTGGCGTTTGTCCAAGGACAAGCTTCCATGGTCATGTGGCCGGCATGACTGTACGCTGTAGCGCATGGAACACTGTTACCTTCCCACCGAAGTGGTACCTATTTATCTACTCACATTTTTACATGCTTTCGAACTGCTAGGTTGGCAGGAGCTGGGACAAGCGATGGGAGCTCACTCCGTTGTGTGATCTCGAACTCCCAACCCCCTGGTCAGAAAGCCCAGCAGCAGTGGTTTAACCCGCAGCACCACCACATCCCATATATAGTGGCCAAAAAAACCTATTACAAATGCACAACTAAGGGCATAGGTATGGTGAATTTTGAAAAAGGAAACTTGAAAATGCTTTTTTGAGACATGCCTAACTTTGAGGAAATTTCTGAGGAAATTTTTAGGAAAAGTGAGTTGTTTCTAAGAATTCTCGGAGGAAATTTGGAAATAGCAAGCTCACTCCCAATACGTTCTCTCAGTCTTCCCTCCCCCTTTCCTAAAATTACCGTGATGATGGGGTGACAGCAGCAATTAGCTATGCATACTGTCCATGACTAGAACCAGACTGTGTGGCCATAGAGTGGGCTCAGTTGTGGACCCAACCAACGGGCCCCTCAGGGACAGAGGGGAAGGAGGAGGAGGTCTGCCTCCCCTGCTGTTTCCTCATCCCGTGCACCACTCTGCTCCACCCCAATGCTACACCAGGCTCCATTTTGGAGCCATGCAATGGCAGGGAAGGGAGGGCAGGCCAAACTGCTCGCCTCTCTGAGAGGCAAGCTGCCTCATTGCCACGCTGCTTCCGCTCCAGAAATGCCACACCCAGGGCTTTTGCCCCCTACATAATCGTAGGTTCACGACTGAGCAGGCTCATTAGAGAAGACTGTATATAATAATAATAATAATAATAATAATAATAATAATAATAATAATAATAATA
>JAJKFI010000060.1:6418005-6439942 GCA_029204185.1 Lerista edwardsae | reverse complement strand
TAATAATAATAATAATAATAATAATAATAATAATAATAATAATAATATAATGCTAGTATTTATATACTGCCTTTCTTAGGTCATTAGATTGCTCCTCTGACTTTAACTCAAGGCGGTTTACATAGGCAGGCTTTATTCATAAACACAAAGGTTTTTACAAATTACAAGGAAGTTCTATCTTTCAAGAACATACAACATACAGATGATACTTTCGTGGTCTAGTCTTCTTTCTGGCCACACAATTTGCCTTCCTGCTGGCTGATAAGCGGCTTCTCTGCTCACACCAAAGAAGCGGCTGGCCCAGCACACTCCCGTCTCACAGGCAGCTGTAGCTCAGCTCTAATCAGTCGCAGTTTACAAGGTCTGCTGCTCACGGAGACTTCCGGTGATCCCGAACTGGGGACCTTTGGATCTTATCTTCAGGCAAATGGAAGCTTTAACCCTCTCGATGCAATTTAAAAAGCGAAGTAGATCAATTATGTGTCATATAAGTTTGTGTCTGTCATAGAATCTTAGCATATTGATTTTTTAAAATATCATTGATTGTGGTATAATTTTTTTTAAAGTCATTGGTCTCAAGTGCATTTGTACCCAAACAGAAACTACATCCTGAAGAGCAGTTTCTGGAACTTCATACTGCTCTGGGAAGTGGGGGAGAACGCAACAATATTTAGTAGGTCGTACACTTGTAGAAAGCTTGCTTACATTTTTTTTTCCTTCTGGCGTTACTTCAAACATTCAAAGTTTTCTTGAATTCTGTTCATATTTTTCAGCCATAAATGGGGACCCATAAATGTTTCACTTGCATACAGGGACTCTAATAGGCATCTAACTCAAGTGGTTTGTTTTGCTGAAGTACACAGGCCTCCTGTGTTTACTGGATTTATCCATCATGCTTTGAGACTTCTTTTTTTAGTCAAGCTGATTTTCCTATAGAATATTCTAAGCAACTCAGAAAGGAAGACTGAGCATGACTTAGAAATAATTGTGCTCCCCTTGACCAGTGGTCTCTGAATGTTTCAGCAGGAAGTTCACATTGCATTACATTGTATCACATTATATTAGGTAAGAAATACATTTTTGCATCACATTATATTATATGTACACCCCCGTGCTCCCTTTCTGCTACCTCAGTGATTTTCAGGAGGGTCAATACCTTGACAGGGAGGAGAGATAGAAGAGGAAAGTGTGCAGCAGAGAGCCTGGCATATGTATGGCACATGGAAGCCAATGAGGCTATGGCATGACTACGGGGGGGGGGGGAGCCAGCGCTGCAGGTAGGATTTTCAGGCCCCAGAACATACGGGATTCAATTAGCCTCTGGTCTCCAAGAGAACTGAGAACTGAGATAGTGTCAGGTTGTTGTTTTTTTGTTTGTTTTTTACAAATATACAGTATTCTGCGATTCACTGAATCTTCAGTCCCGGATGTAGCCTTCACAGTATGGTTCTCTCCTCTGGCCATGTGACATCAAGCATCAGCAGGTGATGGTAAGTCCCGTCTGGACAGGTCCTCAAGGTTGGACTGCGTTCTTTTGCTGGCTGGCCTTCTCACCACATTCTTGCACTGGCTCATCAGCTCTACAGTGACCCCGTTCTGCCACAACAGGTACTGCAGCTTGTCAGAGCCTGGCATTCTGTCTCCCATCCAAAAATAGACCACAGATTATCTGGCTTAAGGCCGGCCCTGGTCAGACAGACAGACTAGTGTCAGAACTGAGACAGAAAGCTCCTACTTGAAAGGGCTTCTGTCCCTTGCATATAATTCATCTACACATCATGCCACTCTGTCACGTTTGGCTAAAAATACAAATCAGGCAGCCAGAATGATAAGGAGCTTAAACGAACAGATCTAAAGAAGCAAAAGGATACCATTCAATCCTCTGATTGTTCAAAACAGACAAAGGGCTTACATGGAGGTGTTGAGAAAGAGGGTCCATGTCTTACAACAAGTCTGCTTAGTTATTGGCAGAACAGCTCATGACCATTCGATAACCAGATCCCACACCCTGCATCCATCCACATGCAGGAGATCAAGCCAGTGACGTGGCTTTGTATACACACACACATTCATGGCTGCACGCCCGTGAACAGAAAGTCAATGACTTGTGTTCAGTTTACTTACTTTGGAATAGTATGTTTGTCGTGTTCTTTTTTTTATGTGATCCCTGGCAAATGTAGGGAATGAGAAAAATGGAACCTGGCATACCTTGTGGTCTGCATTACAACATACACACACCCAAGCACATTTGTGTTTTCAAAAATGGGGAAATAGCTTTTGTTGTTTCTTTGTCTGAGCAACTCTTTTGTGATCTGCAGCATGATTTGCACCTAGCACAGTTGAATTAAGCTTGCATTCCATCTTAAGATTGTTAAAAATTGCGGACTTGAGGACTTTTCCATGATGCCTGGCTTTCTCTCTCCCATCCTCCTTCCTCCCACTCTCCTTTTGTTGTTGTTTTGCTTAACATACAGCATGAAGAACTCAAAAATGTGCACCCCACTGACCTTTGAGTTGTGGTACATAAATCCTCATACGCGAATTCACCATCTGTGAATTTACTTATCTGTGAGGGGCAGAATTGCTGCTTACCTCGTTACCTGCGCCTCTGTGTTCGTTATCCACTACGCAGAGACCTTCCAAAGGCTGCAGGGACCTTCTGAATGGCACCTGCAACCAGCGCTGGCTGGCAGAAGCATCCACTGGCCATGTTTATGGAGTCCACGCTGGTCACAGGTGTTGTTCTGAAGGTCCCTGCACTTTCTGGAAGGTCTCGGCAGCATTCAGAGATCTTTTGGCACTTCCTGCTGCACTCTGCTGGCTTTCTGAAGGTCTCTGATGCATGCAGTCACAGTCCTACCATTTTGCAGGAGGGGGCAAATGCCCTAGGCGCAGCACTGCTGGAGAGGGAGGAGGGTAGTTGGTGACGATGTGGCTCACCTCTCTAAGAGGCAAATGGCAGTTGGCCCTTCCTTGCCCCCATACGACTCTGAAATGGAGCCTGGCATGGTGTGGGGCATGGCGGAGCAGCACACGGGGGCAGGGAAACAGCAGAGGGGCCCCTGCTCCTTTATCCCTGGCTGCCCCATTGGCTGGTTTCACAACTGGCTGGATCCTTCTGATGGCAGATGGTACCTCTTGCACCTAACCCCATTGATTCCATAGGATCAATGCTCATTATCTGTGAATTTACCTGTGAGCATTTCCAGGAACCTAACCCTAGCAGATAACGAGGACTGATAATATGTATCAGTGGTGAATCCTGGAGCAAATCCCAAGATTACTACTTTGTGGACTGTCAACTGCTAAAGTGAAGGCATGGACGAAACTGGTGGACAAAAGTGCAGCAATTTCCTACCACTGCATCAGGGAGGATATCAGAGTTGCAATGTCTGGTTGTGTTGGAGCAACTTCCTTCCCAGATATTCTCAGCAGATACTACTGTGGTTATTGGGTGTACAGAATTGAAAATGCCATACTGAAATAAATGCTTGGGATGTGAAAACAGTGACATAACTCTGCCACAACTTCAGATAACAGAAATGAAATCCTTTCTCCAGATCTGCTGGGACTGATCGTGACTATTCTTTGGATTTCAGATGTTCTCAAAAACTTGCTTCATCTGTAACATGTGGTATTATTTAATGGGATAATGCTGAATTAATTCTGAGCGAACTGTGTGCGTTTGGGACAGAGACTCTGTAAATGTGTCAATGCAACCCAGCTCTTTGATTACAAACTGGGCATATTAAAAATGTAGGCCTAAATCCAGAGTAAATTAGTTTTCTGTAAGTTCTGTTGAAACCAGCGGGACAAGTTAGTTGTGACTAATCTCGGCCCCATACGTTGCAATGGGACTTAAGCGTGACTAACATTCTCTGGAACGGGGCCATATTGTTCAGACCAAACACAAGGGATGGAGACTTTGCAAGTCTGGGGGGAACATAGAAGCGGCAGGCGATACCCAAGAACTCACGGATGCTGAGAGGGAAAGAAAGAGGATATTATGAAGTAAATTCTTAAGCCATCTTTGGCACAGAAAAGGATTAAGTTGTAACTGGAATGCTTCTGAAGCTAGGTGTGGTCTTCAAGGTATGTGTATCTCTTTCTAATAACACATAAAACAAGATTTGAAGGGACCATCTGTGAACAGTTAGCGCAGGTAAAACAATGTAAAGAAATATGTTCAGAATGTTATCTTTTTCGGCTGCCAGCTCTGCCGTCCAGATAAATGGCAAAAGCAAGGTCCTTGTGGCAGGCAAGAAGCAGTGAAAGAAAGCGGTGGGTGTTTTTATTTTGCCTTTGGGAGAGAGGCTTAAATTCAAAAAACATTCTGATGATTATTCCATTTGACAACATGATGGAAACAGGAAAAACAAAGTCAGGCAGTCGGAGGCGAGTCAAAGAAAATAAAAATGGCTTATTATTAGCGTGGTTTTCTTTTCCGTGCCAGATCCTCAGCTCAAGTAAATCAACTTGAGCTGTGTTGACTGCAGAGAAAACGGCATTATTTTCAAATGGGGAAACTTGCTTCCATCTCTTTCACATTTCTTCCGGACACAAAAGGAGGCTGATCTACAAACAGGGCCCGGCTGCGCTGGGGAATGTGCAGTCACAAGGGCAAGGTGATGACTGCCACTGTCGCTTCTGTCATCCTAGCCTGGAGTTAGGCCGGCACAGTTAGGCCAGCAAAGTTTGGTGGCACAAGGGACACCGTAAAGCCCGTTTGGACCACTCTTGGAGTTAGAAAGAATGGCACATGTCTGTGGGCTGGCCTCTCAGACTTCAAGGGTGGTCCAAACATACTTTACGGTGTCCCTTGTGCTGGCCAAACTTTGCTGGCCTAACGATGTCAGCCTAACTCCAGGTTAGGATTGCGCCTTGAGTCAACAGAAGAGGTTGTTTCCTCTTCTGTTTAAACATGCTGAAAATGGCTGCAAGTAAAGTCTGGGGCAGATGAAGAGTTGCCAGGTTTGAGGCATCAAAGAACCTGATATTTTTGAAGCAGTGTCTAGTTATGTCACCCAAGACTGCCAAACTTGAAAAATGGAAGGAAAACCTGAAAGAGGGGCAAGGCCCAGCTGTGGCCAAAGACAGGGCCTGAAATTAGCCTTTGCTGCCTGGAGACACAGGCTAGTTTTTAGGGAAAACAGGGTAACCTCAGATGAAAGTGCTTGGAAGACTGGGATAGGAACCCATCTGTCAATCAGGATCTGCAGTTGTTGCCCTTTTGGGGGTCCCCCTGCCATCTGCATTTGTGGCTATTTTTGAGCTATGACACCCTGTCTTTGGAAATTGTTTCCATTGCTAGCAGAGGCGGATCTAAGGGGGGGCAAATCTGTAAGTTTTGCAAGAAGCTTTACCCTGTCATGTAAATCCCTCCTCTCCCTTGCTGCTGTAGCCAGTAAGCAACGCCAAGATGTTGCTGTTCCCTGTGAGGATTGGCTAGAACAGTGCAGGAGAAGAGTGTTTTCCACTGCAAGGTAAGGGTTCTTGCAAAACTTAGAGCTTTGCCCTCCCTTAGATCCGCCTCTGATTGCTAGCTCATGTAGATCAGGTTTGGAAGGCCTAGGAATGGGCCCTTGCTCAGGGGTAGACCACATGATTTGCATGCAAAGGTCCCAGATTCAATCTCTGGCATCTCAAGGTAAGGCAGGGCTGGGACCCTAAAGCAGTGATTTTCAACCCTAGAGCAGCCATTTCATCCCATGGAACACTGAGAAGGCATTGAAATTGCCAAGGCTCACCATCAGGTTTTTGACAATCGACAAGGCACACTGCACTCCCATCCAGGGGCTCACATCCCCCATGGCCCTACTAATATACAATCCTCCCCCTAAGTTACGTGGCATACCTGCCGACCATTCAAGGCATGCCAGTGTGCCACAGCACAGTGGCTGAAAATAGCTGTCCTAGAGAACCTCTGCAGCCAGTGTAGGTGATACTGAGGCTCACTCAAAGTAAGGCAGCTTCATATGTTCAACTCATCTCCAGGAAGGTTGTCTGGTACCTACGTGAATGCCTCACAGGCAGCAGGACAAGACCATTCTCTCTTCCCAGACTTCCAATGGAGCTTTTATATTAGCTTTTAATTGGCATCCTGCTTTGAAGCTCCCTTGGAGCTGGTTTAATTTGTTGTTGTTGTGTTGTTGTGATGGTGGTGATGGTGGTGATGATGATGATGATGATGCACTTATGGAGCTTCTGCACTTAATGGAGCTACACCACTGGCTGTGATCCCTCCTGTGCAGAGATAGTTTATAGTAGAAGATTCTTCCTGGCAAAATCCTTCTCTGTAGCTCAGTTTCTTAGCCATCAACTCTGCCCAGTGAGTCTGCCTGGGCCCTACATTCATCAATGGAAACGCTTCTCCGAATCCCTCAGTCATCTGAGCTAGATGGATGGTAACCAGAGAGACGATGTTTTGGTCATGGTGGCCCATATTTGGAATGTGCTACCCAGAGAAGCTGGCCTGATGCCAGTCCTGATGTGCTTTTGACACTGGGCAATGACTCTTTCATGTGCTCCCGAGTCTTCCACATGTGGAGTGTGGCTGGTTTGCGTTGGCATTTTACAGCGCTGCTGGTTTTTATCGTCCGCTGAAAGCTGCTGCTGCTTCTGTGATTCTATGCCTTGTATTGATTGGTGGTGTTTTGATTGTATAGTTTTTCATATCAGATGGTATGTTGCCCTGGGAACGTTACGTTGAAGGGCAGCTAACACATTTTCTAATTAAAACAAATAAATACATGAAGATAGTCTTATGTTTGCAGACTAGAGGTAAAAAAGGGGGAGAATGCATGGAATACCTTTGGCCTGGTTTTGTTAGCTAATTCCAGTCCATTAAGAATTATATAAGAGTTAAGCTCACGATTCTCCATGGAGCAGTCTTGTCACATCTCATTAGGGTTCACAGAGTAAGGAATTCTTTTTTCCTCTTCATCTGCAGTTCACTCTGCAACAGGCACTGGCTTTTAATTCTTCCAGAGACTGTAACAGATCAAGTCAAATTTAAGTCATCTGGGCTGTTGTCTTAGAGGTTTACACGGTTAGCGACAGTTCGCTTGCTTTGGAGGTCAGTATGATTTTCATGCTCATCTTGATTACCCCTGCTCTTACAGCTCCTGCCTTGTACAGCTGCCATATTATTTTGCATCTACTGTACATGAAACTGCTGGGAGAGATCATCAGTAGTTTGGAGCTGGCTGTCACCAATAGGAAGATGACACCCAGCTCTATACTACCATTTCATCCACCCTCAGGAATGCTGTGGAAGACGTAAATGATCCTGGAGTAGTAGGGCTGGTGCTATCAATCAATCAATCAATCAATCAATCAATCAATCAATCAATCAACCAACCAACCAACCAACCAACCAACCAACCAACCAACCAACCAACCAACCACCCAACCAGACAGCCAGCCAGCCAGCCAGCCAGCCAGCCAACCAACCAACCAACCAACCAACCAACCAACCAACCAACCAACCAACCAACCAATTGTATTGGGTGTCCTGAATTGCATCTGGACTGTCAGGTGGTGGCAGTGGCCAAAGGGCTTTTTGACAAGCTTAGGCTGGGGCACTTGCTTCAGCCATATCTGTCAGATATCTGGTTTCGAGCCGTGCACGTCTATTCACTTTGTAGACCTGCACCATTCTGTGCGATTAGGATTGGTGGCAGTGGGAAAGAGTGGGTTGGGGCTCAGGATCAAAATCAGGCTCATAACAGTGTAAAGATCTCAGGCAACTGAAAAACTGAAGGAGATTCTTATTGGTCATTGTGTTGTAATAATCAGAAAGGGTGCAGTCCTAACCTGGAGTTAGGCCAGCACAGTTAGGCCAGCAAAGTTTGGCCGGCATAAGGGCCATCGTAAAGCATGTTTGGACCACTCTCAGAGGCAGGGAGGATGGTGCATGTGTGTATGCTGGCCTCTCTGACTCCGAGAGTGGTCCAAACATACTTTACAGTGTCCCTTGTGCCAGCCAAATTTTGCTGGCCTAACTAACTGTGCTGGCCTAACTTAGGACTGTGCCTTCACAGGCACTTTCCAGTTTTGGGGGAATCCATTATCAAACTACCCCTACCAACCAGGAGCACAGAATCAAAGGCAGGAGTTCTTATACATTCATTCAATTAAAAAAAAAAGCTTAAAGAAAAATGCAGCACATTGACCCATTCTTGCTCCTTCCACATATGCGGCTTCAAAATTTACAGCCGCTTGACATCAAAATGTCAGCCTGAAGACTTCATTGTTGCAAGCAAAGGGGATTTATTGCCTATTGTAATGAGGGTGATATTAAGCAGCAGCCTCTCAGCACTGTCCATTACACAAACCGGATGCTTGGTCCTAATACAACTTTTCTAAGAAACACAACACAACGGCACTACGGGAAATGAGTTGGATGTTCTCTAAATTGATCTTTTGCCTTTCATAACAGTAAATTTTGTGCAACTACTGAAAGCTAACTGCGGCACAGCCTTGCCTTTTCAGTCAGGCGGCGTTGTCAGGCAAGTATTTAACAGGAAGATATTTCTTGTAGCTTTTCAACTTAGCGCATCTTGCCTACATACAGAACTAGCACAGCCACCATAATCTCAGAGACTCGTAATGCTGAAACTTGAATCTCGGCAACTCATCGTGCTCCTAATGGTCTTAAGCCTTAAGCATGACAGCTCAGGAAGTCCTTTCCTGGGCTGCTGATGGGAATGCTGGAGTGATCTCCTGCATGCTGGCAGATGGCTGAAGACCCCCTGGATCAGATGAGGCTCTGGAACGGGGCAGGTGGAGGGCAGCAGGAGAGCAGAATGGGAGAGAGCGGGGCAAAACGGGGCAGTGGCGGAGCCAGGGAGAAGGGTGGATCAGACCCGGGAGGGGAGTGAGTTTGGCAGTGGAGCGTGTCGAATCCTGACCGCCTTCAAAGGCCTGTACCATCTTCCTCAATCAACGTGGACTTGCACCAGCACTTGAGCTGCGTTGACCCACAGTAGCTGCAGGGGGTTATCCCAAGGCAAGGGAATGCTCCCTTACCCTGAGGAGGCCTCCAGTGGCCAAAAACCTCCTGAGGATACAGCAGAAACCATGCTGGCACCCCTGCATCACTAAGCAGGGATTTAGGACGTAACCCTAACCTGGAGTTAGGCTGGCACCGTTAGGCCAGCACCAGGTCCACTGTAAAGTGCGTTTGGACCACTCTCAAAGTCATGGAGGATGGCGCAGGTCTGTGTGCTGGCCTCTCTGACTGGGTTGCCATTTATCTTCCCTGATGTGTTGGTGGCAGTGAGTGTGGGGCAAAAGAAGAAGAAAGGTCTTATTTCTTTGGCACCTGGCATGTTGCTATTGCTCCTGGCCCTATGAAATGTAGTTTTCTGAGCACAACTGAGATCTTTTAGTAGTGCTGAAAAGAACTACATCTCCCAGAGCTCCTGCACGTGGCTTGCTGCCATAGCAGACTCCCATCCAGGGTGGAGAGAGAGAGAGAGAGAAGAGAACACCTTCCCTTCCTCCATCCCACTGGTGTTGGAGCTGAAAGACAGTAAGGGCCTTGCACCAGTGGCATGACTTGGTATGCCATCTGATGTCACCTCGGTTCTGCTGCCTCTGCACAATTCAAATACAGCAGCCAGTTACTGCACTCCTCAGTTACATGGTGTTTTTTTCCCAATTGCAGAAGTGTAGGACTTTGATCTCAAGGGATCACATGGAGGAAGGAGCTCCTTTTGCACAGTTCCTGTAAATCAAACCAAAAGTCTTGCACTTCTGCATTTGAAGTAAGGCAATGAGGTGAGCAATTCACTTTCCACTCTCTTTTAGTAGGTGAAAAGTGGATCCGTGGGGGTTGCATCCTCAGCAGTCTAGAGGGAGGTGCTGGCAGCGGAAGACTGAGGGTGAAGGGCATCATGAATCTGCCACACTATTGCCCCCCTCCAATCTGCTGCTGATGCAGCCTGCATCACCTCACCTAAGTGATGTCATGCAGGGGGAACGCGGGGGAACTCAGTTCCACTAGTTAAAATTAGGGCTGACTCCGCCCACTTCACTCTCCCTCCTCCCCCCTCCCAATTCCTCTGCAAACAGCTTTTCTTCTTGGTTGGCCGACACTCAGAGCGTTAAAGGGAGCGACTTCGGATTCCTAGGGGGGGCGAAGGTAGTGATGTCATTCGGGGGAACGGACCAGAACGGGCGTTCTGGATCCTAACGGGCTCCATGGCTGGTTCCGGGTTCCCAACAAGTGCCAATCAAAAGTGAGTTCCTGTTCCTAAATCATTTGAATGACACCACTGCAGATGGGCCATACCTTGTACATGGATGGAGAGACAACCTTGATTTCCTTTCTGAAAAGGCAGTTCAGAGGCTCAAAAGAGGTACCTCCCATCTGCCCAGAGCCAGTGCCAGGTAGCTATTTGACCTGATCTAGGTAGAAAATTCAAGACAGAAGCCAGGTGCTGTGCACCACTTTCTAGAGCAGGAACCTCACACGTAAGCTGGATGTGTGTTTGGATCTGATCTGAATGAGGATGTCATCTATCCACACATTGCATGACTGAATAATCCCCATCCACATTTGGGAAAACTCATCACATGTAAACCACACACTACTAGCGCAGGATCAAGTTGATCAGGAAGAATAAAAAGGGAATTGTAATAAATGCTTTCAAAATCCAATGGGTACTTTTGATAGATTAATATTGAATGTGTTCAAAAATTGGCAATCTTGCTGAGAAACTTGGTCCCCTGGGGAAATCTCCTCTCCTTAAAATGTGAAAGGATCTTAAGCATGCTTACTTGGAAGTACGTACCTCCAAACACAGTTGTGTGTTTAGAATTGCAACCTTAAATGGGATCTGTCCTCTGGAATATGCACTACAATGGACAATATTGGGTACTGGCCTGTTTTTTTAAAATAGGTATTTCTGTTGTAGATGTGTGTATTGCTGCTGTTTTCGCAGGCTGAAGGTATTTTTCATGTCTGTTACAGGCTGTACCATATAGAACACATATTCATCAAAAATTCATGTTGTCTATGCACGTGGTTACAGAAAACATTTTGTGGGGGGATTTGCATTTGTATGCAAAGGCTCCAGCCAGTTCAGAGAATGCATTCTAAATATGATGGACAAAATTAGACCCATGGATGGTATTATAAGCTTTGCCACACTTTAAGGGGAGAAGTAAACTTAACAACGCCTATATTTTCTTCAAGAACAATGCCACGAGGAATGTCATCAAAGACTCATTCCAGGAGTTTCTGGTTTTATCAGGGAATTTGGTCTCTCCAGTTCATTGCCTAGTAAAAATAGTTCAGATTTAATAAAGCACAGATGTTGACACACGCACTCACCTTCATCACTGCATGGATGCATTTCATACTAAATTTCACCTAAGGAATTTTAGACTTTCGAGACAATAATCAAAAACACTTCTCGTTTCCCATTGGGATTATTCCTTGTTTGAGATCACAGATGCCCCAACAACATAACGTTTTAGTGGAAAGTTATTTTTTTTTTAAAGAAAGTGAACAAAAATGTTTTATACAGTTTTAACAGAAGTTATTTTAATACTTTGCTGCTTGCTTCGTGCTCGAGCCATTAAGAATGTATTTTTTTCTTCAACATCCTTCTTTCTTACTGCTATCAGCACAAGTAACCATCTATAATAAAGTTAGGATCTTGTTTCAATATAATTAAATATAGTTCATTGCTGACTACATTCCAGGAATTCCTTTGGGGGGAAGAAAAAGAAAAAGAAAGTATTACCCTTTTTAACATAGGAAAAGCCTGCTATGTGTAAATGTCAGTCAACAAAACACACTGTGCTTTATTTATTTCCAGCTCTATATCATCTATATTTGAGCATTTGTCATCTAGTTCAATAAAACTGACATCCCAGACCTAACGTTGGCACAGGGGTGGATATTTTTAGAACTTCAACATTAGACTGCAATCCTAAGGCCACTTATCAGAAAGCAAATTCAATTAAATTCAGGGCCCAATCCAACTCTCCAGCTCCCATGCAGCCACAATGCAGCCCTGAAGTAAGGGAACATTCCCTTACCTTGAGGAGGCCTCTGTGACTGCCAACCACCACCACAGAATGCAGTGCATGCCTCATTGGCAAGGCTGCATTGGGAAGTTTGATAGGATTGGGCTCTCAGTTGCTTATGACTAGGCTATAAAGGGCAAAGAGCTGTCCAAGAAGTAACCTAATCACTGGGACCCCAGTGCTGGCCTTATTGAGCTAAACTATAGTTTTGAGCTTAACTATAGTTTATTGAGCTAAACTATAAGGTAAAGGTAAAGGTTTCCCCACGACCGAATGGTCTAGTCGTGACCGACTGTAGGGGGCGGTGCTCATCTCCATTTCTAAGCCTGTAGAGCCAGAGTTTTTGTCCGAGGACAAGCTTCCGTGGTCATGTGGCCAGCATGACTCTACGCCGTAGCGCACGGGACGCCGTTACCTTCCCACCGAAGTGGTCTCTATTGATCTACTTGCATTTTAGGTGCTTTCGAACTGCTAGGTTGGCAGGAGCTGGGACAAGCAACGGGAGCTCACTCCGTCACGCAGTCTCGAACTCCCAACCTTGCGGTCGAAAGCCCAGCAACAGCGGATTAACTTGCTGTGCCACCACGTCCCTATCTATATCTAAACTAAACTATAGCTAAACTAGAGCTAAACTATAGTTTTGCATTATGTCTGACCTCAACCATGTCTATAAACCATGTATGATTTGGAGGCCAACCAGAGCCGTAACCAGTTTGCAGAGCACTGGGATGGGGCAATGTCACTGCGCCCCTAGAGCTGCCGGCATGCCCCCTGCGCCGCTTGGCCACACCCCCAGCACCTTGAACAGCTCCATTTAGGAGCATCTGGATGTGAGGGAGAGCGGTTGGATGAAAAGTGTACCACTTTTATATCCCACTGCAACCGGCATCTGCTGCTCCCGTCTCCCCTCACGGCACCGTAAACCCTCTGAGCCCAACAAACCAGGATCTGAATCCCTGGTTTGATTTGTAAACAAGTTAGTGCTAATGGTGGCCTCGTGTTATGTCCTAATTCACAAACCATTTATAAACCACAGTTAGAATTGTTGTTCTGCCTCAAATGGCCATTGCATCACGGAAACAGGAGTGAATGTATGACCTTATGAAGCTGAGTTCTGAGCAAATAAAAAACAACACCGACTGCCAGCAGCAGTAAACCACAGTTTGTGTGTTGTACTTTGGAAAGCCCAAATCATGAATTATGTTCTTAGCCATGGTTAGCACAAACCATGGTTTCACATTCTGCCTGAACTCCACCCAAGTCTTGAACAGAGAAAGACTTGTAACCTGGTAATGTAGACTTCTGCTTGCTCAAGTTACAGAGTCCTCTTTAAGTGCAATGAGAGTAGGAGTGTACAACATTGGCCCTTGTAATTGGCAGGCAGTATGAAGCCTCTGGATAGGATAGGCCTGGTATACTGCTTGGAGCCAGGACTTCTGGCTTTGCCAGACAATAGAGGAGTGCACTCTGCCTATTGCCCTTCAGAGGTCAGCTTCCAAGCTTCCAGCTTAGGCTGTTGATCCAGGGACCCTAACTGGAGATGGGGATTCAAACAAGGCAGTTCATAATTGTTCTGACCAGTGGTGTCATTCAAATGATTTAGGAACAGGAACTCACTTTTAAGTTCAAATTCAAATGTTGAAAAAAACAAACAAAAACTCGGAAGCAGCCACAGAGCCTGTTAGAATCCGGAACGCTGTTCTGGTCCGTTCCCCCTGAATGACATCACTGGTTCTGACCCAGAGGAATCCAGTGCAACAGAACTAGTCTTGTGGTTTTCTGGATTTGAGCCATGGTGATTGTCATCTAGTTCAATAAAACTGACACCCCAGGCCTTTGAAATGGTCCCAACAAATTCCTAGAGGACAGGTCTAACTACAGCTTTTAGCTATAATGGCTAAATAACATTTTAATGTTCAGAGACATACCTTTGAATGCTGGATGGTGAGGGACAAATAGTTTTGGAGGAAAAGCTCTCAGCCACAAAACCAGGCCAAGAGAAAACTCAAAATTCTGAAGAATGCTTAGACCCTGGTCAGCAACTAATGTTACTTATGTAGTAGGGGATGTCGGTGAAGGGTTATTTGGCTAGCTATGCAACTGAAACTACAGGCTCCACCAGTGAGCAGTCCCTTCACATTTATGTGTGTGCATAAGGCACATTTGCACACCTGGCAAGTAAGCAGCGCTGGCAAAATAGCCTGTTCCATCTCACCAGCCTTGCATTCTGACCCAGTGTCACTGGTGCAGACACATAAGACACAGAGCAGAGCAGGGGCTAGGAGAGGGTGGAGAGATGTCATTTAAAGGTGGGGAGGGGCATTTCTGGGTGCAGGGAGGGAGAAACAGGGGGCAGATCTGGCCTGGGAATGGGTAGGATCAGCAGAGACCTCCTCCACCATGTCCTAACCTCCCTCCAGTGTTACACCAGGCTGCTCGGATATCTGCCAGCTGTTGGAGATCCAAGTAGCCCCATAGGGCAGCTACTTGGGGTAAGGCGAAAAATATCACCCTGAGAAGACCTCTAGCAGCCTCCTAACGTGCACTGGATACAGTGCAGGCCTGTGCAGCGCAGGTTAGGATTGGGCTGCCCATCTCTCAACCAACACTTTACAACACGAGCTGGCAAACCGGGAAGCAGGACCACGTCTGTTGCTTGCTCTGTGTACTCCACTTGCCTCTGAGCTGGCTGCGTTTGTACTTCTGGGGAAGGGGGCAATTTGGCCCAAAACCTGTCTGTTGCTGACCCCTGCTATAAACCCTGGGTGAAACTCCCCAAACTTAAAGTGCCATGAAAACTTATAAGGAGAAACTAGCTTACAGCATCCTTCCCTTCTAAGAAGAATGAGAACGGACCTGTTTTCAAGTCAGTTCCCTTTGTTTTGCCGTCCAAGGAAAATCCCCAATTTCAACCCAAAGGCTCTTCTTTGGAAAGGCACTGACGCGCCGCTACCCTTTGATCCTGTGCCACGCGTATGTGATGATCCTGCCAATCTATCACTGCCTTTACAACACGGAGTGTAATAAATAAGTGCCACGCAAGCCGCCAGCCAACCAGCAAAGGGGAGCGTGATGAAGAGAAAGCAGGGTGTCAGTCCAACGATAATACAGCGAGTATCAGTTCAGTCTGCCGTAATTCAAAACAGCCGTCTGCTGGCCATGGCTTGCAATACAGCAGGCCAAATAGTTGGACACTGAGTTATTCTTCGAAGTATGTGCATTGGCAAGCTTTGTTGAAAGCTGTCGGCTGCCAGCGCCCTGTCAAAAGCATGTGCCAATGGATCTAAGAGCTATTGTTCGAGTTTTATGAAAAATAACGTCATTTTTTTTCTTCAAAAATTTCAAATTACCCGGAGGCCAACAAGATGTAATAGCCAGCACGCTTGAAAATTGACTTGACACCAGCAGCTAATAATGTCGATAATGCTGTTATTTAATGAAGACAAACGTCGTCGTTCTCTTCATTCATCACCACTTATATGCTCAGATTAAATACAGCAGGGAAATTGAGCCATCGGTGGGAAGGGAGCTGAGGTGACTAAGTACCTCAGGATCCTACCGACGCAGGTGCTCTCATCACCTTCCGAATTTGAGTGCACCTCAATTCACCACAAGTGGTAGAAGGGGAGGGGGAAGGATGAGGAAAATGGCGGAGGAACAACCGAAAGTTGAAATGCTGGTGCAGGCAGGAGCAGCCAAGGAAAAGCTCCAGTGTATTTTAAAGCAGTGTTTCCCAAACTGTGTGTCAGGACCCCCCAGTGAGTCATGAGCCAATTTCTGGTGGGTCGTGAAGCACCTAGAGCAGCCATATTGAAAATATGGAAAGATGGGATGCTGGAACAGGGGAGGGATTTGTGGTTGTTTTGCTTGTGTCGAGGTTGCAAATAGACTTTTTTCTTTTTGATTTATTTTGCTGTGCAAAATGGCTTGTTGCTCCCCTAAAGCTTGTTGCCCAATGCAATTGCACACACACCCTGCACTTCTGTCCCCTGGGCTGGGTTGGTTTAAGACCTATAGACTCAAGGAAACTGCAGAAACCTCAAGGTTCATCAGCAGAAACCTGTGCTGTATAGACACCAATGTTGTGTTTTACAAATGGATGGCTTAAAAAAAGTGTCTGAAAATTATAATAATTTTCATAGATACTTAAAATTTTAAGAATGGTCTGTCCCTTGACAGAACGGATCTTGTTTGCATGTGCTGCTCCTTTTGACATCTGTGAAAGCACCAATAATGTAGTCAGAGGGGGGTACGGTAAGTACAGCGAGCATCATAACATGCCCCTCCCGCTCGCCATCGGAGCCATTCGGGGGAGCGACGGCAGTGTGCAGATGCTGCTGTTCAGCAATCACTTGCGAGTTGCCAGCACTGCCCCGAATAGCTCTGACAATGAGCGGGAGGGGCCACTTAACACAGTGCATTGTGGCACCTGCTGTACATACATACATACCATGCCACCCCCCTGACTACGCCATACGAAAGCACAGCAACAACTAGGAATGCTTTGCAGGTTCAGCACTGAATGTGAGCCCAGTCTGGCAGGAGACCTGGCTCCCTCACACTCTCACCTGGGGTTGTGCTACTGACCACGTAGCACAGCACTTTAAAAACACCTCAGGAAGCCAACACCAACTGTGAGCATTACTGTGTTTTGAAGCTACATCTGGCTACCATATTTCCCTTCAGGCTTGTCATCCCCGAGTAATTCTAAATAACACCAGTTACTTTACTTTTCTCCTGTCACATCACAGTTTTTGTTAAATCATGAGTTTCCCCTCAGATCTTTTCTTCTCTCACTTCCATCTCATCCAAATTGTGTTTTCATTTGGTTCCTTTGACTTTCATTTTGCCTCACTCAGCCTTCCCACCTCACAACGTTTGCTTTTTGCCTTTTTTTTTAAAGGTTACTGTTATCTTAGCTTTTTAACAATAATATCAGTCAGCTTGGCCTTTTCAACTGCTTCTAGTAACATCATAAAACACGTCGAACTCTTTATTTCCCTTCTCTTTAGTTTTACTTAAATAAAACTTTTGCTATTCTTTTTCCCTCCCTAACTTATACCAGAATGAAGTATATAACCAAAATGGAAATCTAGAAGCAGTCTAATCCATTTCTAAAGGTTGCTTATGGCTAAGGGGGCTTTCTTCATTTTAAAGCATATTTATGGTCCAATCCTATCTCCCCCCCGCCCCCAAAAAAGCTGGTGCAGCCATGTCAAAAAGGAGCATGCTGTATCCAATGTGTGTGTGTGTGGGGGGGGGGAAGCAGGGTTAATTGGGAAGCTTCAGAATCGAAATTGGATTTGAATCCCATTACCCCTTTATAAGGGACGTGGTGGCGCAGTGAGTTAATCCGCTGTTGCTGGGCTTTCCGACTGCAAGGTTGGGAGTTCGAGACTGCGTGACAGAGTGAGCTCCTATTGCTTGTCCCAGCTCCTGCCAACCTAGCAGTTCGAAAGCACCTAAAAAAATGCAAGTAGATAAATAGGGACCACTTCGGTGGGAAGGTAACGGCATTTCGTGCGCTACGGCATAGAGTCATGCTGGCCACATGATCCGACAAAAACGCCGGCTCTACAGGCTTTGAAATGGAGATGAGCACTGCCCCCTAGACCATTTGCCTTTACCTTTACCTTTACCCCTTTATAAACCTCTTCTTCTGCAATGGGTCTCCTCAGACTTGCTCCAGCTCTTTAGCTGGCCCAAGCCCAAGAAGAGAAAGGGAGCCTGGAGGCTACTGCTGGAAGGGATAGGATGTGGCGTGCATCATCGCAGCCAGATGCACCCCTTCCTGCAGCCTGCCTGCTTCTGTTCCTCTCTCTTCCCACCCTCGCTACTACCTTACCTGCTTTGTTGGGCCCAGGGAGGGCTGCTGATGGATGTGGAGTACTGCCACCTTTTGTGGCAGCACTTATAAATGGCCACCAATTGAGTGCCATGCACTCCGTCAGCAACCATTTTTCGTCAGCCCAATCACAGGTAGGACTGGGCTGTTTATCAGCCTATCTATCTGAGAGTGCAATCCTAACCTGAAGTTAGGCCGGCACAGTTAGGCCAGCAAAGTTTGGCCAGTACAAGGGACACCATAAAGTATGTTTGGACCGCTCTCGGAGTCAGAGAGGCCATCCTACAGATGTGTGCCATCCTCCTTGACTCCAAGAATAGTCCAAAAGTGCTTTACGGTGCCCCTTGTGCCAGCCAAACTGTGCTGGCCTAACTCTGCTGGTCTAACTCCAGATTAGGATTGTGCCCTAACAGTTGTCCAGGCGTGTACCTGGGTGAAACCGCGCCCAGGGCACGCGATGTCATGGCATGACGTTTGGCTCGGCAGCCCAGGATGGGAGCCACCTGCTCGGCTTAAAGCGCCCCAGCAGCAGCAGGGGGGGAGGAAGCCGCCGCCGTGCGTCCCGACTCGGGGCGTGCGGTGGTGGCTTTCTCCCCTCCCTGCTGCCGCTTAAAGCACCCCAGCGGCAGGCCGGGACGCTGCCAAGGCACCTCGGGGTGCGGGGCCACGCAAATTTGCGGGTGGGGGCGGGGCACCATGCCAATGGCACCCCCCACCTTATGGCGCCCCAGGGCTCGTGCCCTGGGGTGCCATACCCTCACGACGCCTCTGCAGTTGTCAGTCAATTAAAGTTATTTTAGTTGATTAATTGTGTGACTTCAGTCTACTAATTGTTTAATCAACACATTGATTAATTTATTCAATTAAAAACAATAAATTATCCGCTCCGTGGTTTCATCCTGTTTTGTCTCCTTTTGCTATTTGTAATTAAACCTGACCCCTGATAGGGCAAGTTATGTGATGGGCAATCAAAACCACCAATGGAGCAAGAGTTCTATATGCAATGGTTGGGGGCGGGCACCCAGATGGCCCGGCAGAAGTAAGTAAAAGTCATGCTTTCTTACAGTACCTTAACTATCCGTAAGCCACCTGGCCTCCAATGGGTGTCCACACACTATGCCAGCTAGTTAGCTGGTAGAAGTCTGAGGAGCCTAAAGGGGCATGTTGGGCTTGCAATAGGGGTATAGGATCTTGGCATCTGCTATTGCCATTACTGAAATCCTCCTCCTCCCAGCCCAAATTGCTCCCAGTTCCAACCCTGATCTTCCCCCAAATTTCCCCCATCACCACTTTATCTGATCCAGGAATGCCCGGAAGGCACTGGCGCAGAGCTGTTTGTGCCAGTGGCCTTACAGCACGTGATGGCAGTGCAGTGTTTGTGCCACCAGAACAGGGCTTATGGCAGCAGTTTGTGAGATCTACTGCAGTACGCCCTCAACAGAACTGGGCTGTCAGTTGATATTAAACTGGACACTAAGAGGAGGCATCCTCTCCTGAGTGTGATAGAATGGGGAATGCCTCTTCTAGGATGATTAGGTGGGGGAATACAGAAAAAGGACACTGAGTGACAAGGGGTGTGCATTCCCCAGTCCAGATGCTACAGCTGAGACAGTCCATTTACTTTTTCAGAGATGAGTTCTGAGATGAGTGCACACCTTCGAGTAAGTTTCAATGCCAACACCCAAAGCAGGCTGTTGAATGCAAGATCCTTAAGGATTTTTAACATACACACCATGAAGGAGATTCTAATCATCTTAAAGAGTGCATTTTATTCCTGCATCCTGTCCTTGCCTGATCTCCAGTCCCAATGTGTTCCTCTGTCAGATATAATCATAGTACCTGCCTGCCAATTTCTGCTTAGCAATCAGCTTTATAGGGTTGAGGGCAAATTGACAACAAACCCACAGGAAACTCCTCTCTCCAAGAGGTTAACGCCAATCAAGAGGGCAAGGCCCCTTATCCTGACCTGGCAAGGAGCTTGGCCTCCAGTGACACACGATGATATTTTGTTTGCTAAACGAAAACAGTTAGAAAGAGTTGTTTGAGTTGTGGTTCAGCCATGCTGACAAAAAGCCCGGCTTGGGACAGAGCCTATCCTTAATGGGATTGAGCTGATATCCCATTTAGGCGAGTTGTCAGCAGTTTTGCAAAAGGAACCTTTAATAAGCAGGTTGGTGAAATAGGATTTGTGGAAATATATCCAAAGCCTCTTCACTGAACTTCTGGATTGTATCAAGTCTTAACAACTGCCTGCCGCCTATTGCATAAGAACTGGTTACAAGGAGGGCATTTCTTCTTCCTCCATGTGGCTAACTTGACCAAATAAAAATGTCGGTCAGCTCAGATGAACACAAGACAAATGATTAATCAACATGTCATTAACAGTAACTATTGTGATCATTTCAGTGAATATACATTTGTTGTACTCTGATTTCTTTTTTGCTGGCTAAAACTCCATGGCCAAGTAATGACTGTTTGACCTCTGCATGGAAGCTCGTAAATCAGTGAGATAAGAGCTGCTGTACATGTAATGCCAACCACCTTCCTCCAAGATGTGCTTGTGCTGTTTTGCTTGGGCTTTGCCTGAGTATGTGCTTAACTTTTTGTTCACTCTTACAGTTCATCCTTGTACTGGTGTGCATCAGTTTACGAGATACGTTCTCTGATCCCAGTCGTAATGTGATTAGGTTGTTATGCGAACAGCCTGTTCTTTCTTAAGTATACCCTGGCTAGCTGCAGCTGCTGGCTATGGATTGCATTAAGAGCCTCTGGAGCCTGCCTATAGCAGAGAGTGTCTGTTTAAACAACAAAAAGGTGTTAATGAGGTTTGCCTCCAGAAGTTTGCCTCCAAGCAACTTGCAGAGTGTCTGTTTACACAACAGTGAGGTCTTGCAGGCAAGCTTCTAGGGACCACAAATAACATCCTTTTGTTGTGTAAACAGACACTCAAAGGCTATTGGAGACTCAGGGTACATTCCTAACCTGGAATTAGGCCAGCACAATTAAGCCAACAACGTTTAACTGGCACAAGGAACACCATAAAGTATGTTTGGATCACTCTCGGAATCAGATTGGCCAGCACACAGAGGTGCGCCATCCTCCCTGATTCTGAGAGTGGTCCAAGCGCACTTTACAGTGGCCCTTGTGCCAGCCAAACTTTGCTGGCCAAACTGTGCCAGCCTAACTCCAGGTTAGGCTGGCACTCTCAATTTCAATTGTTAAGAGCCCATGCATTGTTATGCTTTAATAGACCCACACCTGAAATGATCTCTCTCTCTCTCTCTCTCTCTCTCTCTCTCTCTCTCTCTCACACACACACACACACACACACACACACACACAGAGAGAGAGAGAGAGAGAGAGAGAGAGAGAGAGAGAGAGAGAGAGAGAGCTGATATCTGTTTAATTCATTCAATTCATTTCCAATACATTGGCAGAAAAGATGCTTTGTAAATCTGAGAATTGGGACGTGCAGAACTCCCCTAATACATTTTACCAGTCTTACTGAAACTCTCTTTTCTCCCTTCAAACACGCTTGGATGCTTTGCCCAAGCAGCAACCTCCAGATGTAGCATGTCTAGTCCCAGATTTTCTCAACTTCCTGACAGCCATCAGGAAGTGAAGTTCTGCTGACTGAATGAGGCTAGTGGTGGGTGTTGCTGTTGGTTCCGCCTTGCTCCCTCCCTCCCTCCCCAGAATGCCCTTCTGCCCTGCCCCAAAAGGCCACATCACCAGTGAGCGTTGAACTCAGTGCTTGCTGGAGACCTGTGCTTCCTCCAGTGTCTGTGTTGCCATGGTGCCATTCCCAGTGCCCTTGGTAATGGCTTACCACAGGCATTGGAGGCACTTTACGGCACCTTGTGTGACAGTTGCCCAGGAGGTACGAACATACTGCCTGCTGTAAGGGGTATTGGATTGGGGTCTGAGTGATTGCAAAACAGGTTATAACTGTTAGAGATAAAAATAAACAAGCCATTAAATAAAGGATGGTATTATCATTAACTACAAGATCTCTCTCTCTCTCTCTCTCTCTCTCTCTCTCTCTCTCTC
>JAJKFI010000060.1:6309512-6417605 GCA_029204185.1 Lerista edwardsae | reverse complement strand
AGAGAGAGAGAGAGAGAGAGAGAGAGAGAGAGAGAGAGAGAGAGCTGATATCTGTTTAATTCATTCAATTCATTTCCAATACATTGGCAGAAAAGATGCTTTGTAAATCTAAGAATTGGGACGTGCAGAACTCCCTCCTAATACATTTTACCAGTCTTACTGAAACTCTCTTTTCTCCCTTCAAACACGCTTGGATGCTTTGCCCAAGCAGCAACCTCCAGATATAGCATGTCTAGTCCCAGATTTTCTCAACTTCCTGACAGCCATCAGGAAGTGAAGTTCTGCTGACTGAATGAGGCTAGTGGTGGGTGTTGCTGTTGGTTCCACCTTGCTCCCTCCCTCCCTCCCTCCCTCCCTCCCCAGAATGCCCTTCTGCCCTGCCCCAAAAGGCCACATCACCAGTGAGCGTTGAACTCAGTGCTTGCTGGAGACCTGTGCTTCCTCCAGTGTCTGTGCTGCCATGGTGCCATTCCCAGTGCCCTTGGTAATGGTTTACCACAGGCATTGGAGGCACTTTACGGCACCTTGTGTGACAGTTGCCCAGGAGGTACGAACATACTGCCTGCTGTAAGGGGTATTGGATTGGGGTCTGAGTGATTGCAAAACAGGTTATAACTGTTAGAGATAAAAATAAACAAGCCATTAAATAAAGGATGGTATTATCATTAACTACAAGATCTCTCTCTCTCTCTCTCTCTCTCTCTCTCTCTCTCTCTCTCACACACACACACACACACACACACACACACACACACACAAGGAGTCATTTGACAATGGTATTTCCTCCAGTTGTCTTGGCTTGCTTAGATCACAGCAGGATCTTTGTATGGACCACACCAGATAGCTTCTTAGCCAGCCTGGCCTTGGGGGAGCTTTGTATAAACAAAAAGAAAAAAAATTGTGGGTTTAAACTTGGCAGAATACCGTGAAAGTGTTCTTGAAGCATTCTAACTGGGGTTCCATAAGATTTTTGGCAGCGTTTACAACACAAACAATTTATTTGGTGAAGAAAGCCAGACTCTCTTTGTCCTTGACAGCCAAGTGTATGAGAAGGTGCAAGAGTAAGGAATGCTACACCAGATGGCCAAAAAGTATGGCAAATAAACAGGAAGGAGTTTTGCGCCTACTGAACAGCACTGACTAGAGTTTGTTACTGAGCAAGAGGCTAATGCCAACACTTGTCCAGACACTGCTGGCTGATGCCTTATTACATTGTGGTAGATCAAGTTTTGAGGAACATCCGGAAAGCCAAATAGCATTTTTCCGTAACTGATCCTTGACTTCACTTGTGATCAACTGCCTCAAGTGAACCTATAAAAACCCTTCACTTGATTTTACATCTTGTATGTAAATCAGGAAATATAAGCCACTGAGGAATACCTTATGGTTAAAATCAAGGGTGGTAAATCAGAATTGATTGCATGGGTAATGAAACTTTGGTTTGGAAAATTAGTCATTGCTTCCCCTTGCATGAATCCAGTGTTTGAGGTCCAGGAAATTCTAAAGCTTAAGTATTGAATTCACATAACCATTACATCAAGCCATTAGCAACCTGAATACTATCTATCTGCAGCAGTGGCGTTCCTATAAGGGAGGGCAAAATGCTAAGTTTTGCAGGAGCCTGAGCTCCTGTGTAATGCAACCCCTCACCTCACCTCACCTCACCTCACCTCCAGAGCCATTTGCAACTTGGACAGCTGGCTTAGAGGCTTTGTTGGTTGAGCCTTGAATGGCTCTGGAGACAAGGGGGAGGGGCTGTGTTACACAGGAGCTCAGGCTCCTGCAAATCTTAGTGTTTTGCCCCCCATAGGAACACCATTGGCCTGCAGGGAAAATGAATTCAGGGCTGTTCTTATGGCTAAGCAGCTGTAATGAGAACCAACCATCTCCATCAGCTGAAATAGCCCACTACCAAACCATAACAAAGGCAAGTTCTGACCCAAGAGGGAAAGGCTCTCTTCCCCGCATATTAAATGTCTTCATATGAGACCAGGTGCAATCCAAATGCTAATAAAATTTGCCTGCAAATGTTTGCTCTACTTCCAGCCGGAGAGCACCTAGACATTTCTTCCCTCCCAATTGTTCCAGAGACTAATAATTAAGGGCTGCTTTGAAGGAATGGCAGATTGATTACTCCTAGTCAACTTTCATCAAAGATGTTACCAGATTGTGTATGTCTCCCATCATTATTTTCATTGCTGGAATCTTAAGAATTAAGGGGAAAGAATGATAGTCATTATCAGAAAAGAAAAAAAAAGGACATGAAAACCTACACTTCTTATCTCAGGACAAACTCAAGTTTTTACTCATCACCACTGATTTCTGTTGAGCAGGTTTGGACATGAGGAGAGGATGTCTGTAGGAGAGGATGACTTCAGATGATGAAGAAACAGCAATCAGGAAATGTTTCTACACTCAACCTCTCTCTGCTCCTTCCTGAAGCAGTATGATAGTTACCCTGCAGGGTAAATTATGCAAGGGATGGATAGAGTGGATAAAGGGATGTTGTTTTTTTCCTCTCTTTCACAGCACCAGAACTAGGGGACATCCACTGAAATTGAGTATTGAAAGAGTTCGAAACGATAAAAGAAAATACTTTTTTTACTCAGTGTGTAATTAAATCTGTGGAACTCCTTGCCACAGAAAGTGGTGATGGTTTTCTGGCTTAGGTGCCTTTAAAAGGGGATTGGACAGATTTCTGGATTTCAGGTTACAAGCCATGATGGGTGTGTGCAACCACCTGGTTGTAGAAGTAGACTCCTTCTCGGCTGGTAGGGTGAGGATGGATGAAGAATTTTTCTACCCCATGCATAATGGCCATGCATCATGTGAGGAGGAGCATGTGTGGGAATGCCTTCCCAATCCCTCCCTACCCCATCTAGTGCACCAGCCCAAATAGCCATGGATAGGGGTGTTGGGTTCTTAGGAATCCTGCCTCATCCTTGCCCATGGGTGGATCTGGGTCTGGTCTGACTGCCTCCTCTCTTATGCCCTGGGAATCAGGCTCCTCTGCTGCTCTCCCTTCCTCCCTGCTGCTTGGCCAGGTCCTCTTTGCTTCCTCCTCTGCCATGACTGTTTCTCCCCCACACCTCGTCATCCTCTTCCCCTCCTTCCCCTTCTTCAATGTCCTGTCTCCGGCTTTCCCCTCATTTTCCCTGCCTCCATTCTTGGTCCACCCTTTGCTTCTGCCTCTTGCTCTTTCCCTTCTTCTGTCTCCTTCACTTTCTCTCCTCCTCCTCCTGTTCTTCATGACTCTTTCCATTTCCCTCCTCAGCTGTCTCCCACCTTCCCTGTTGTTGCAAGGAGGCTTTTAGAGGGTTGCCCCCTTCCTGGCCAGGGTGCTGCTTGTCCTCCCTTCCAACCAGCAGCTGGGAGTGGTCAATGGCCGATGACATCATCAGCCGTTGCTCTACCTAGCAGCTGATTGGTGGGGTCTCGTGTCCGCCCGCCAGAGTGCCTTGCCCGTTTGGAGCCCCTCATCTGATTGCAGCCACTCTCTTCTTGTGTTCTTTTGTGTATTTGCTCCTTTGGGTAAACCCTTCCCAAGAGCTGAAAAAGGGTTTGTCAAAGTGGCAGATTGTAACACCATGTTGCAATGGGATGTTATTTATGGACCAAAGATCAACATTCTTTGCCTTTATCAGTACTGTGAGTGAGTAGCAACAGTGTGAGGTAATGCTCAGCCACATGGCTACAGCGTTACCAGATAGAGAAGTGTGCCTGGCAGCCCAAATTGTTATTGTTGTCGTTCTTGCAACGCTGCGTCATGATCCTTCTTCCAAACGAGCTATTTATAAGCTTCCTGCGCTGTGTAAATAAAGCTAAAACCTTTTCCTTTTGATTCATGCAATGGGATGCGGCTCTATTTAAGGAAAAAGGGGGAAGGAATGGGAGCACATCTTTGCTGATGTTTCCTGTTGGCCCACTGTGTCTTGTTATGCAAGAGAAGTGGGGATTTCTCAGCACAATTGTTTTTAATCCACGCACATCCCTTTTGTTCTCCTTGCATTCAGCTCTTACTTCACAGGTCAGGGAAGTCCCTCTCATGGCTTATACTTGTACCAGAATTGCAATGTTGGTTCTTGGCCTATTGGGCAGTGGTTCCATGATAGCATGATGGCATTCTCTGCCCTTCTCCCAGGGTGCTCACATCTCATGTTTTGGATTTCTGGATTGATGTGATTTCATTTCCTGGTGGAATGTTTCTGTGAGGAGCTATTGTGAAAGTATTGCTCATCAATCTATGGACCGAAACAAAATTCAGAGAGAGGAAAGGAGCACTCCCTTCTGAACTCCGGTGCTCCAGTGCACCTCCAGAGCTCCCTTCCTTGGAACATGTTTTTTCAGTGCCAAGAGTCAATCTACATGCACCAGGGAGATGTGGTGACATTCTATGCCAGTGAGGCACAGAATGTCATGTGACCTGGAAGTGATGTAACAGTTCCTGGTCAATAGGCCTCCAAATGTGACTGGACCCTTGTTCTGGCTATGTCCGGACACAGTACACAGAAAACCAGAAATGCTTGTTAAACACAGGTTACGGAAGCCTGCAGAGGCCACACACAGCCGGAGACGCAGCAGGAGAATGTCTGCAGTCATGTCCAGGTGCTCACGTCCAAGTGATTGGGGAGCTCAGGTTAGGCTCAGCCTCCCCTGACCACACATCCCTGACCTGCACAGTCCTTTGTGTGCATGGATAAGGTGCCTTCCACTGAAATGAATGGGGAATACTGACTATGATCGATCCGATCACATAGGAATTCGTGGAGAAGGACAAATGAGAGGAGGACTGAAATGGTGAGTCCAATAAAATTCATGAGGAGCTTCCCTGTGATTTCAGAAGAGACGCAATAACCATCGGTTCCAAAGATGTTTCTCATAGTTTCTTTTTAAATTAAATTTTTTTGACTTTGAGTTTGAAGTCGGTATTCTTAGTCATGTGTTTTATGAAAAGAAGCCATGTTTAGTCTTCCAATTTTCATACCAGCTTGGGATTTCTCTCTGTGTGGTCTCGATGTTATGCAATCGAGTTTTGTCTAACCCAGATTTCCCCACTGTTGTACATTTCAGTCATGCTGAATAATACACATTCACTTTTCCATTCTCCTCTCCTAAAACCTTTCTGTTGTTTATAATTTGCCAGCAAAAATGATAAAAGTCATCAGAGCCCATTTTGAATTCCTCTTCACTCTTCGGAGGTCTGGTCTTTCTGTATAAATCAGCTTCTCAAGAGAGGGGGCAAAAAAAGCAGAATATGCAGATAATCACTCATAATGGCTGACTTCACAGCTGGGAAAACCATTACACTGCTTTGGAAAGTTTATATAAGAGAACCAGGAAAATGTGTTGTTTCTGTTCAAGGACTCCATTCATCTCTCAAAAGCTTTATGCTACTTTATCTAACCTAAGCTAAAGTTTCCATCACTCCTGCACTGTGGGTGGCTCCAGATGTCCATTTGTCCAGCGATGGTTTGCAAACTGACTGCAGTGCACCCACAACCTCATGGGAAGCGATTTGCCTGCACTGTCCTGTTACATGAAATCTCATGGGAGAGGGCCCATGTTATACAGGAGTTCAGGCTCCTGCAAAACTTAGCATTTCCCCCCCCCCCATAGGAATGCCACTGCTTTGCAAATGGCCCATTGGGAAGATATCAGCCTCTGGCCAAGGCTTAGTTTGCAGAGACACAGTCCTCATATATCACTGGAGAAACCAGCCCAAGAAAACAGAATGCAGAAGGCGGAAAAACTATGTAACAATTTACATAGGCTCATAGAATACTAGAGTTGGAAGCAGAGCCAGCTTTAAGCAAATTGGATTGATGGTTCCCAATTGCTCCCAGTTGGGCTTTGTGCCTAAGGGCTCCCCTTGTTAGGGAAGCCTAGGTCACAATCCTAATGCTTGTTCCCTTATCTCAGAGCTGTACTGCACTTACCCCAATGCTGCAAGTTGGTTAGGACTGTATCCGTAACCTTGTATACAATTTTCTATTAAAATGTGCTCAGATCCATTTGGTCCATTAAGTCACTAGCACAGAAAGTGCGCAATTTGATTGTATCCCATTCTACCATAGAGATGTTAAGACTATAATACGTGTTGTTTATATCTCTAAGATTGTACAGACCTTGGATGTGAACCTGGGGCCCTGCACAATGTTTCCAGTTGGGCACTGCAACACTTAAGGCTGGCCCTAGTTGGAAGGTACCTTACATCTAGTCTAGTAGCCTGCTAGGTGCAAGCAACTATAGCAACCAGTGGAGGCTGGTGAAGTGTGGAGGTGGTGGGGCCAATGTCTTCGGCCCATGCATAGTGTACATCTCTACCACATCTGTACAATACAATTTTCTTATGTACACTTTTGGATAACCACTTTTGGTACGACAAAAAAGCCCGTCGCTGCCACTGCCCCTTGCAATGCATTTTTCAAAAGCATTTTTCATTTGCTACTCTAGCAAATGACAACTGACATTCACTTCTTGCATTATCACAGCAGATCTGATACTTAATCCCTCGAGTATTTACATTTTTGTAAATTAGATTAGGCACCCAGAGT
This sequence comes from Lerista edwardsae, assembly GCA_029204185.1. NCBI lineage: Eukaryota > Metazoa > Chordata > Lepidosauria > Squamata > Scincidae > Lerista > Lerista edwardsae. Next base: position 6,411,051 of record JAJKFI010000060.1, on the reverse strand, counting down.
TTAATGAAATCATACCGGCGAGTGAATTACTTGGAGCATGCAGAAACTTTATATAAATACTATTATTCTCTATACTCAGCATCAATTGCCATTGTTCTCATAGATGGTATTTCCTGCCAAATAAATATATGAACATACAGACACATGAATAATCTCCTGGAGATTAAAATGCTGATTCAGGCCTATCCTGGAGGGGTGGCAACCATAGGACACAACTGCACAAATGTATACTTTTAAGAAAGAACAGTAATGTGGTTTCATCCGTTAAGAAAGAATTAATATTGAATGCTTCGGGTGCAGCTAGATCACATAGGCAGGGCTGGCCTTATGCCAATGTGACTAATTTCATCACATTGGGCCCGCACGTTGGGGGTTCCTCGCACCAGGGCAGTGAGCATATCACTTGTTGCTGCAGCCAGAATCTCTATGGGTTGTAAGCAGTAATTGCATCTAAATGATTTAGCAACAGGTACTCACTTTTGATTGGCACTTGTGTCGGGGGCCGCCCACCGGAAGTGAGGTCATAGCCGGAACCCAGGAACCGCCCCCAGGAACCACCGCACCTCCTCGGGAGGGAGCCCTAGGCAGCCTGCTCACGCTGCTGCTGCTGTTGGTCTCCCTCGCTCCGCTGCCTGCCTGCCTGCCTGCCTGCCTGGCTCTGAGAACGTGCAGGCAACTCAAACGTGCAGGCAATTCAAATATTGCAGGGGCGGAGTGGAGCGCTGATGGAGTCGACGAGTGGGCGGGCGAATGGGCTGGGCCAACCCTAATCCTAGGAACGGGTACTCGCATACCCCCGCGTACCCGCTACATGACATGTCTGGTTGTAAGTCAGTGGGGTGAGCAGCACTGGGCCCATCTGACCCTGCCTCCAAACACCCAGAATGGACCTCTTGGAAGTAGTTGGTGGTGACATGCTGATATCACCACCAATTATTTCCAGATGCCATGTTTTGCGCGCAGCATCAAAAGTGCTCTTCTTGGTAAGTGGGGGGCCATGTGGGGAGGGTGGGGAGGAGCCCTCCACAGGAATGCCCCCATTAGGCCCCACCACTCCTGGAGCTGGCCCTGCATGTAGGCCAGTCACTTCTCACAGCTTAACCACAGGATTTTTGTGAGAATAAAAGGGTTGAGGGAATTACTGGCATGTCTGGTTGATTGATTGGCAGTGCTTCTTGGATGGAAGGGAACAGAATTCCATGGTGGTAGGGTGGGAATATTGAGGACAATTTTTAACCAAAGAGGTTAGATTGACTGGAGTCAGCATGTCGTCATTTTCTTGAAGCTTCCGGGGCACACAAATATGGCTGACTCAGATCTTTCCCGCCAATGAGGATTGCCACGAATTCACGAATAAAAATCTTCCTGCTCGTGTGTAAAAGTTAATATCTACTTTTTAAATCATGCCTGCGTGTTCTGCATACGGGTGTGCGAATCGCTTTACGAAAAATGGGATTTAATTTCCACGGAAAGGTTCATGTATTCACATTACATCGGTATGTAATATTTCCCCCCTCCTTTTTCCCCCCTTCCCGTTAACACGTTTTTTCCCGCCTTCCATTTTCTACTATAATATTTTCGAAATTCTGAACATTAACAGAATTTGTTTTATGGGGGGGGGGTGAGTGTAGAAGTTTAAAAAAATACTCTTAATAGTCTAGAAGTGAAAAAGAATTACTCTCATATTGACAACTACTTGTGTCATGAAGAGATTTTAATGTAATTTTCCTATATATTTATCTGATTTTTGCCCACCCTCCCCTTTTTTTCTTTCCTTCCCGTTCACACGTTATTTCTGCTCGTGTAGATTTCAAAAAATAAGTCTGTCAAAACAGTGCAATCCGAGTTTAAATAGACAGCAAGTGGCATTTCGTCCGGTGTGTTCAGTAATATAATTACGCGGAATTAAACCTTGGAATTGCATATTAACTCATAATTAGGTTACCAATTATGTTTCTACACGATCACACATTGTTATTTTGGTAAGTTTTTACTTCAGGAGTAAATTATTAAGTGCTAAATATCACGCGAAAAGCAATCTGAAATGCTTGGAATAAAGATTGTTTGGGGCACACAAACATGGCCGCTAAGCCCGCCCCCTGGCTTCACTCGATTCCTATCAATTCAACAGGGTTGCCGACTCTAGTCTTCTTGTTTTTAACATAAAAGACTACAGGCATGGCTTAGCAACATTCTGCCTAACAACCAACTGCATATATGAAGGGGATCAAAGCACAATGAACAAGAGGCTCTTAACGAGACAATTGAGTCTCCAGTAGCCAGCCTGCCTCCGGTAGCCTGTTTATACAACAAAGAGGCTGCTCTTAATGAGGCCCTCAGGTCTCCAGTAGCCTGTCTTTTTATGCAAGAAAGAAGAGGTTCTGAATGCATAACCTGCAGCTGCAGCCAGCCTGTTTATGCAACAAAAGGCAGACTGTTCGCATAACAACTTATGAATGCTGCTGAGAAATCCTTCAAGGAAACTCAGAAAAGGCTCATCTGCCAGCCAACCTCACTTATGTTGGTGATTGTACTTTTTGCTCAATTGGATATTTTCTTTCCCTGCTGGGCATCCATGAGATAGTTGAGTCCTCTGAGTATGTTCATGCACTGTTTACACAAGGCAAGCACAATAGTATCTTAGTTGGCCATGAAAACATAAATGAAACCTTGGTACCTAGAAAACAATTTGACATTTTTCTCGTCTGACAGAAGCTGTTTTAAACAAGTAATGCTATATCTTTCCTCCCCTGGCACTTCATCCATCCATTTATTAAACTGTGAAAAATGCCCTTATAAAACTCTCCAGTGTTGTTGGCGGAAAATCTTAATGCCAATTCTTCAAATTCTAAAGAAAGTATCCATTCTAAGCTTGAAGCGCTTGTAGTGGTGCAATGTATTTTATGACATCCACTGAGGTAACTAGTCCGCATATTTGGAGGCATCCTCATGCCTGCATTTTCCTCTTGTCCAATGTACCATTATTCCTAAATAGTTGATTAATGCCTATGATTTAAACTAGACCATTTAACTAGAAAATATTATGCAAAGGACTGGGCAATGACCAACATGCTAAAAAGTGAGTCACCACTATGGTTGAATGGTAGAAACAGATGAGAAATAATCTTTCTCTCTCTTTGAACTTCAGAAATTGTAATTGCTGCACTGAATTAGGGTGGGGTTCTTTTACCTCAGAGCTGCATTGCCCTTACCCCGGTGCTGAAAAGTTGGTTAGGATTGCACCCCTAAGCATAGGGGCTTTGGGCAGAATCCAATGTGCCCAAAAGCCGCTCCCACACTGGCCATGTTCAACCAGTGCGGGGGGCTTGGGGAGGGCAGGGGAAGGCGGGAGCAGGCGGAATGGGGCAGAGGAAGGGCAGGGAGTGCGTGGTCCTGTGGACGGAGGGGGGTGGAATGTGGATCTGGTCATTTGTGTCAGCTGGCCTGCCTATCCTAGTTGAGATTGGGCTATTTAATGTGAGACAGGAATGGTATCTGTCATATTTACTACAGTACTTAACATATTTGACTCATGTGACTAACTGAATGGAAGCCTTTATATTTTTCCACTTATATACTGTAGATTATTCCATTTCCCCTGAGCCACTATCAAGCAATGCAGCCATGCCTTCTTTCCTGTTTTGGTGTTTTTATTTGTCTGAGTGTCTGTCTTCGAAGCACGTAGATCAATTTCCTTTCCCAAATAGAAAACCTTGGCATTTATTATTATTCATGTAGGATGCAAACGGACTCCATTCCCATGGTGACTCTTAATATTCCTTGAGATGGGAAAGCCAGGATGAAACTTGATTCACAGAATGAAAATATAACCAGCCCACAGATTATCATGTACAAGCTTGGAAGACATTTAAAATGAGACCTGCAGCCAAGAAGGTAATAATAGCTCCAAAGACATTCTCTAGTTTCTTGCTTTCTTATGGATAATTGCATTACCAATAGTATACTTCAAAGTTCAATGAAAAACAGCATTTAGGAATCAGCAATGGCAGTAATGATTCAACCAGCAACAGACCAACATAGCATTGTTTCTTCTGCATTCCAGATTCACACATGTGCAAACCTATGAGCACATTTCTGTGCAGATACAGACCAGGGGGTTTTTATTGCTGGATTATTTATTTGCTTATTTTATTTAATGAATTCAAACCCCGCCTTTCCCCATACGGTGTGTGCCCAAGGCAGCTTTCTCTGCAGATCACCAGCATTATGTTGAACTGGTAACCATATATTTGTTTTGTTTGTTGTTTTCTAGATATCTTAAATGCATGTTAGTCTGCATGTCAAAGGGAATACAACGCACCCTGCACAGTCGTAAGGACATAAGAAAAGTCTTGCTGGATGAGGCGAAGGTCCTGCCATCTTACTGTACTTCCTGACTGTTGAGTTTTCTCAGGCTCCTTCAAGTGAGGAATTGTATCAAATGCCTTCTGTAACTCCTGATACAGTTATGTCCCCCGTATCCATAGGGGATCTGTTCCACACACACCCCACAGATACAGAAACCGTGGATAGGGGGGACGTTTATATTAACTTACCTGCTCCAGGGGCCCTCCCAATGACGGCCAGCAGATTGTGCTCAGGGTTGGGGCAGGATTGGCAATGCTGTAATCCACCATATCCTTGCTCACTTCCTGGCCCTAATCCGCCTGTACTGATCATTATAGACTTGTGCCAGTAATATCATTAGCACAGGCGCAAGCTGACCCATTTCAGCTACTGGGGCTTACCTTGGGGCAAGGGGGAAAATGTCCCATTATCCCAAGGAGATGTCCAGCAGACATAATTCCCCCATGGGATGCAGTGTAGTTTGTGCTGGTGGCCCTGCATTGCAGCACAGGAGTTTACTTAGGATTGGGCTCCTATTGATATCAATGGGAAGTACTTGATATTGGCTGAATCATATTGGCTCCAAAGAAAGGGAGTGGTGATCAGCACATTTGGAAGCTTCCAAAGAAATGCAGTTATGTTCTATCACACCCAAACCTCTAGGGATACCCAGATATGAACAACAAAGGAGGAATTTTCATACTTGGTGTTCTGTATATTGATTGACTTGAAGGCTTAGAGATAAAAATTTGGATTTCATATTGGATGATGATGAGATCATTCATGGCTTGCATTTACTGGAAAAAAAAGGCTGCAATGATGGCTCCGGTTCCAAGGAGGGTTTATCCTCAAATGTTATTTATTTGCAAAAAATGGGGGGGGGGGGAAGCATTTTGTCAAGTTCAACGGCCGCGCTAGTAGTGCATCAAAGCATGATTTTGTGAAAAAAGCGCATAATCCAAACACTCTATTCTAAAGAAAAATGCAGACAAATGTCAGTAGGACTGATGAGCTCAAAAATAAACACAGGTGGGAGATAAGAAATAGTGTTTGTGTTTTAAGCAGCATACCAAATGGATGCTGAGAAGTCACAAGATGAACACGAGCCCCAATGAGTCACCCGCCCTTCTGACTAGAGGAAGCTGAAGCCAGGAGAGGCAGAGCAGATAAACTTCAGAATGTTTACGCCATGAGTAAATATATACTAGGGATGAGTTAAAATTTTATTGAGTTTGGATTGCAGGTCAGAACAGAGGGGGTTGATGGAGATCATATTCCTTTTGTCGAAGCACATGTGGTGTTGCCAAAATTAAAATTATTGCCCCAATTTAGTGGACGTTATTTGGGATAAAGTTGCATTGGAAGCAATGGGATTTATGTTAGTCATGAGGCTAACTGGTTCCATTTGTTCTGGCACCACACGCAGTGCAATCCTCAGCCTAACCCAATAGGTACAGCCTAACACTATACCCATTGCACCATGTTGACTCTCGAATATCAAAAGGTGAAGGCCGATGCACACCTTTCAGTTCAGCCCATCTCTGCCTACGTATTTGCTGGGCCTCCTCTTTCCACTCCCTGGATTGGAAAAGGGAAACGGGGACAGAGGGGAAGAGGAAATGTGTAGGGCTGTGGCATTCCCAGAGGAGGTGCAAAGTGCTACATGTTTCAGGCACCTGAATGTGCCCTGTGAAGCGGCCCCTCCCCCTCCCCTTCTGAGCCATTTGAGGTGGTGAGGACAATGCAAAGGAAGGTGTCTCCTCCGCATTGCTCTCGAACGCACCAAATGGCTTGGAAGGGGAGGGGGGAAGGGGCCGATGACTAGTGGTGTATGTAGAGGGGGATCACAGCACTAAGTTTTGTGAGCAGCCGCTCCCTCTTCCCTTCAGAGCCATTCATAGACAACGTAGCCTCTGTTTTGCTGTAGCCACTGGGAATGGCTCTGAAGAAGAGGGGGAGCGACTGTTTGCAAAGCTTAGTGCTGGGATCCCCCTCTAGGTACCCCTCCGCCACTTACATGGCACGTTCAGGCACCTGAAAAAAATTAGCGCTCCCCCCCCCAGGAGCGCCACCGGTGCAAGGGAGGAGAGTGCTGAGTTAGAACATTGGAGAGTGGGGTGCTCAGAGGCTCAGGCGCCATCAGGCAAGGGGGGTAGCGTTCGACATGCTGCCTCGAGAGTCAGGAGGTCAGGGCTGGCTCGAGCATGGGCAGCCCTGTCGCCACAGCTCCACAGCACCGAAATGGTCATACAACTCTTCCCTTTAAAAAAACTCCTTGTTAATCTATCTGAAGTGCTATGTCTTTCCGCCAAGGATTTATTGCCACGTCTTCCTGCAGTAGCTACATGGAAATTAATACTGAGAGACCATTGGGCAAGAACAGATCCTGTTCCAATGGAAGAACTCCCAGTGAACTATCAGCAAAGCTCTAGCACAAACATTCTCCAAGAATAAACCCTTCTCAAGTCATTTTTTTTTAATGAAAAATGCAGGCTGTCCCTTGGCTGTAGTCTATCCAAAGAGATGTTTTCCCTTTTTTTCTTTTTTTCTTTTTTGCTTCATCAAGGAAGTTTGTCCTGTAACATCTGTTTTCTGCAGTAAACGAATGTTTGGAAGTTGCACAATACTTAGAGGCCAGATTCCCACCCTGTCTTTCCAGGCAAGATTTCATGCACCTGCTGGAGAAAGTTCAAACAAACAGAAACTTGGTGGGAGGGCAGAAAAGCTTTTCTTTGAATGAATTCCATTACAGATGAGTCAAGAACAGCAGACTTGCGATTCAGCCTTGAGAGTCTTGTGTGTTTTCTAAGCCATTATCTAGGGGAGATAAGACAGTCAGCGAGTAGGGGGTGCAAAAAATTGAAGGGGATTTCTTATGACTTTAAAAGCCGTAATGGCTTTCAGTCAAGGTGTGGCTTATTCTCTATCTCAGAGTAGACTCATGTTTTCCTTCAGGAAATAACCTAAACCAGTGGTTCTCAAACTATGGGTCAGGGCCCACTGGTGGTTTGCCAAAGGATAATGGAAAAATCAGACAACTAATTTCCTCAAGTCCTGAGGCTATTTAAAAATAAGATTCTGGTAATTACCCTGCAAAGAACAACCTGCAGTTTGCAAGCATGTGTAAATACTGGGAGATAAATGTTTGAAGGTCTTTTTTTCTGGTTATTGTTGCTTATAAATAAATTTCTTTCTCAATCTCCTTTTTTTAAAAGTAAACCGAGGAGGGTGTTGTTTTAAAAAGTAGATCCTGGTGCAAAAAGGTTTGAGAACCACTGACCTAGGCTCTTTAAATCTACATTTCTCCAAGCGTGAAAGAACACATGAACTAAAAATCAAAAGTATGGAAATTTTATGGGTTGTCACACAATTATCAATTGATTGTTGAGATTGTGAATTGTGGATTGACTCTTTGCTCTTCTAAGCAAGTCTGAGATACTATGACAAGTTCTACATGCACCTAACTTGAGAGCTAGCCTGTCCATATGGAGGAGCCTGGTTTAAGGTACCATATATACTCAAGTATAAGTCGATCTCATGGATAAGTCGAGGGCAAGTTCTAACCCAAAAATAATAGAATTTGCTATAACTCATGCATGTCAAGGGTGAAACTTAGGGGGCGGGTATGAATTTCTTTGAGAATGACTTACCACTAATTGTTCTGAGGCAGCAACAGAAAGCCAGCCAAAAAAGGAGCTATTTCACATTCTTCTGAGGCAGCACAAAAATGGAGCTATTCTCCAAACAAGAAGGGGGAGAGATGAAGGTGCTTATTGGAGTTGTAGGTTTTGTGAGGAATACAACACAGCACCTCCATAGCAGCAGCCTTCATAATGACTACAATTCCCCAAAGCACCTTCACCTCTCTGCCTGTTTGGAGAAGAAGGAAAATGGCTACTGGTTTTTTGTTTGCTGTCTGTTGGTGCCTGAGAACAATTACTGGTAAGTAAAATTGCTCCATTTTTTCCTAACCCCCCACAGCTTTCTACTTCTTAGCCCAGCCTCTACCCAAGCTGCTGTTAAAAGCTTTATTAACTGTATTGACCCATGTATAAGTCGATCTATGTTTTCAGGATCAATTTTCAGGCATAAATTTTTAGACTTATACATGAGTATATACAGTAAGTTTAAAAGGATGGAAAGCTCTCAGTTTGGGCAGAACCAGAGATAGATGTTCTCTGGTTAGATATTAGAAAACTCATGCCTTTGTACCACAGTGAATAGGGAGTTTATGTTGCTTTGAGAATGGTGGACACTAAATGCATGGACTTCCCCCATCTCTTCCCCAACTTGGTTATACCAGCCTGGAACTGTTGTTTATCGCATTTCTGTCCTGCCTTTCTCCCTCTGAGGAGACCCATAACAAATACCTTTTTCCTCCCAGAACAATTTCCTTTTCCTCTTCTGTTCCCTCACATTCCTCACGCTAGTGTTATTAATCCATTCGTTCTATGCAGTCAAACTCAAATACGCAACATATTTCTCAGGTAACTCGCGTTCATTTTTTTAATCCATTCTGCCTGTAGAGTCCCTTTCATGCCTTGAACCACACACCTCTGTATCTTCTCACACGCTTGCACCCTTGTGTGCATTCACTTACATTTCAAAACCTTTGGAAGGCTGAATCAGGAGAGATGGACACCGCCCCGGGTCACTGAGCTGCCCCGAGTGAAAAGCAGCTGGCTGTTCATCAGTTCATGCTGAGGGAGGAAAAGAAGTTTCCGGAGTTCTCAGCATGGGGAGCAGCTGATATGGACATGTAATGTTCACAACAACAGACTGCTTCTTAGGAGACATTTTCTTCTTCAGTACAGATATCTCAGTATAACGTAAGCATGAATATCATGTCAATCCCTCCCAGACTGGGAGGGAGGGAGGGATGTTCAGTAGGTTTCATAATTTACACTTGTGTTTAATAAAGGTAACCCCCAGCCACTGTTCCTTGGGGATGGTGCAAGGGTAATGGGTTACCTCACAATGACAGATTCAGGGGAGTGGCAGTGAGATACAATTATCTGATTGTCTTGCATGCTCCCTGAGGTATCTGGTGGGGCACTGTGAGATACAGGAAGCTGGACTAGATGGGTCCTTGGCCTGATCCAGCAAGGTTTTTCTTATGGCCTTATGTAATTATTTAAGGCACAAGACATGCACTGCGCACATCAGTCTGAAAGCCTTTTCTATTATAAGACTGAACAGCTATGCCTAGTTGTTCACCTGTGATGAGGGTGCTGTACATGTTCATGTACCTACTTATTTTGTACATAATGCTTGTTCCATTGACATTATCACAGCCCAGCCGGGGAGCGGGAATTTTATTCCAGAAAGAATCATATGTGTGTAGCGGGAACTATTGGAATGAAGTATGGAACTTCATTCATGTAGCGGGAACAAATGGAATGAAGAACTAATGGAATGAAGAATTCAGAAACTATGAATTCTGGCCCAAGTGTACTCATCTTTTCTGCTGGAGCAGGAAAATGCCTGAGGCAATGTGGGAGGTTCGCATTGTGAGTCACAACAATGGTGAGCCCCAGTTCAGATTAAGCATTGAATGAGGGGTACTTTAGCCTCCTTTTGCTTGGCTGAGGGAAGCACAAGTTCAATTATTCTCTCCTCCTTTCTTCCCACCCACAATGCAATCAATGTACAGAATTAAACAGTCTTCCATTATGTCCACTGCTCGTATTTAACTGAGGGTTTGGGGACCCACTTAGTTGTCTGAGGTCCTGATTTAATAAGGAGGAAAGAATGAAGCAGGACAATGAGAAACCTGATAGATTGGCATATCCAACAGATTTTCACAATCAGCCAGTAAGGATTTTGTAAGATATGAAGTATTTGCTTTCACATACATTTCTCCCACATTCTTGGTCTGTTTGCTTGGTAAACCTGCTGGAATAAAGATCACATCTGCCTCATAGTAGTTCTGTTCTTGGGAGGTAATTGAGTACAGTGTGTGTGGTGTGTGTGTGTGTGTGTGTGTGTGTGTGCAAACATACTAGCCCCACATTTCTCCACTTGATTCAATTGGAATGAATCCCATGCGGGATTTGTTTCCAGTTTTAATGGACAGAAGCTCTTTCCTGACAGGGAAAAGACCATTTGACATTACATGTAATAAAGTTTACTATGTAATTTAAATCTCTGCAAGGCAGACTTTGGGGGGAAAGAACAACTAGCAGTCCCTAATACAACCCCATTGCTCCTCTGAAAAGCTTAATAGATAATATTCTCTTCAGGGACTGTAAACTGCAAGCAATTAATCTATGTTTTGTAAATATGGAATGGTTACGTGATGGTTTAATGGAGCTTTGGTAAAATAATTATATAGCTTTAAAAGTTACTGCTGCTGTCTCAACGCACCCAGTGCTAATGGAAGATTTTAGGCAGATAAGTTCCCTACAGCAAGATGAAAATAAAACATTGCAATAATCCTTATTCCATTTTGGAGTTTAGGAGGCTACTGAAATACAAGAGTGTGATCAAAAGTTCATCCCAAGAAATGAAAAATATTACCAGCTTGGACAGCAGAGGAGAGAATTAGGAAGTGGCCTATAAACCTTTGAATCTCTCCACCAAGCTGAGCCAGAAGACCAATGTTATGCTGCAAAGATAAAATAAACTACACTTAAAGAACAGAGCATGCAAAATGGCTCAATCTGTTCTTGGAGACAAAAAATTTTTTTTTCTTATTTGATGCCACATGCACGCATTTATTTTATATTAATATTTTTAAGCAGCTTGTCCAACCACAAAATCTTCAAAATGGCCTACAGTGAAAAACGGCATAAAATTGATAATAAAACAACATGAAATAACTACAACATAACCACAGGTACAGAAAAAAAGCATCACCACTGCAGTATTCATGAAGCTCAGGTCAAATATCTGACAAGTCATAAAGCTCATAATGGCCCACTGGGAAACCTGCAGCTTTTGGGCTCCAGGGGGAAGGAATGGTACCACAACTGAAATGTCATCATCACCAGGTGGAATCCAAAAATCCCTCTTCAGTTTCTACTGACCTGAATGCAGTGTGATGAGTTGAAAGTTGCAAGAGTTGGCCCACTGTGACCACTGTCTAAGGGCAAAGGGCAGGAGGTGTGGATTGACGGTTGAGTTGCTGATGTTTGAGTTGAGTTGATGGTACTGCCTGAAGCTAAGCAGGAGAATCTGTGGTCTATTTTTGAATGGGAGACAGAATGCCTGGCTGAGACAAGCTGCAGTACCTGTGGTGGCAGAACGGGGTCACTGTGGAGCTGATGTGGTGAGAAGGCCAGCCGGCAAAAGAAAGCAGTCCAACCTTGAGGACCTGTCCAGGCTGGTCTTGATGACATCAGACTCTTGATGTCACACGGCCAGAAGAGAGAACCACACTGTGAAGGCTACATCTGGGACTGAGTATTCGGTGAATCGCAGAATACTGTATATTTGTGTAAAAAAAAAAAAAAACCATTGAAAAATGGTGGTTTAGACTAGCCTGCCCATGTAAGCCGCCTTGGGCATTTGCTTAGGCATGGGAAAGGGGGGAGTATAAATCCTTCAAAATAAACAAATAAATAAATCTAACAATTGATTATTGCGTGCCCAATTTACAGAGGTTCCCCCAGGCCATGTCAGTGAAAATCAGCTTGTAATGACTGGTTGGGAAAGGAAAGGGGTAGTTAGTGGAGGCAACAGCTCTTACCCCTCTTCCTGACCTTGACCCACCTCCCCTGGTCCACTTGGACTTGTGTCAGCAAAATGGCTGGTGCAGGTCCGAGGAGAGCAACTGAGGCAGCAAAAGCTTGTTCTCAGGTAAGGGAACAGATGTGGGATGCAGCATGAACTCTGTTGGCAGGATGCGCTCCTTTGGCATGGCTGCATGGGCAGTGGGCTTTGATTGGTTTGAGCCGTAAATACAGAGGTACATACATAAAGGGCCCGATTCTAACCTTTACCCCCTCACCAACACAGCTGTGCCCAAAAGGCACCATACTGTATCCAGCGGTTGTGGGGGGAACTTGAGGGCAAAAGAGAGGGAAATATAAAACATTTATACTTAACTTCCTTCCTGGGCAGTGATGTCATCCGGGCGCGCCAGGAACCAGAATGCCCAGATGATTGCCAGCCCTCCGCCCCTATGGTGGAGGGCTGCCACGCCTCCCCAAGCCTCACAGCGCCCGAATCGCTCCATTTTAGAGCGATTCGGGATGCAGGGGAGGGTGGGCGGGCACAGCAGCAGCTCGCCCATCCTCCAGAGAGGTGGTGTGGCCCGGGCCCTCCGCAGAACTAGCGGAACGGCGTACCGGGCCGTTCCGCCTGGATGACACCTCTGTTCCTGGGCCACCTATGGGTCTCTTTGGGCATGCATCACCTCATTTGGTAGCATATGTCTGAGGAGAGGAAAGGGGTGGGGAGCTTCAAAAAGGAGGGAATAGGATCTGGTGTGTGCCATTGCTGCTGAATTCACCCCTCCTGCCATTCCTATGCCTCCCCACACAGTTTTGCCCCCAATTCATGCTCCTGCCCATCCTCTTGCCTCCACCTCTGCCCTACCCGGTCCAGTGGATGTGGCGGCCTCCAGTTGAGAGCTGTAGTGCTACTGTCTCTAATGGCAGCCATTTTGTGACAGAAGTAGTGGCTTCGGCTGTATAGGCTCCTGCATAGGATTGAGTTGAAAACAACCTTTATGTGGCAGCCACATGGCATGTGCTGACTCTAGGATGCTGTCAGCGTTCATTCAGTGAATCTGCCTGACAGTCAGCATGTCTCTCAACTCTTGTCAATGGCTTGTCTAGGGGTGACAAAACTTATCTCGTTTTTAGAGGTCAAATTAGATGTGACTTTTAACACATGATAGCAGGGGCGGATCTCTTTGAAAGGGCGCCCATGGCGCCCAATGAAAACGCGCCCCTAGGGGCACGCAACGTCATGATGTCACATCGTGACGTCATGACATAGCCCCGAGGCGCGTTCTTTCTCTTTGCTAATGCCGGCTGGGGCGCCCCAGCTGGCATTAGCGAACAGAATGCACCGCCGCCCAGCGCCCCGCCCCTCTTGAAAAGCAGGAGGGGGCGCCGGGTGGCAGCGCATTCTCCTCGCTCCAGCTGGCTCTTTAAGGCCAGTCGGAGCGAGGAGAATGGGGCGCAGGGTCTGGGCGGGAGCGGGCGGGCCGTGGGCGCCACCTTGGGGGGGGCGCCATGCGAACGGCGCCCCCCCGCAAGATGGCGCCCATGGCTCATGCCACCCCCTGCCACACCCTAGAAACGCCTCTGCATGATAGTCTTCCAGTTTTTGTTTTCTTTTAGCAAATGACGCACAAAGGGACAACAGAATTAGACAAAACTACAGCAGAAGTAGTATAGGGGGTCTTTCGTTCTTTGCCCCTGTGGCAGTTCTGAGCTCAATCACATGCCCCCTACTATTTTTAAAGGGTTAGGAGGGTTAAAGGAAAATATTTCCACCGAAAGCCAAGGGAAAGTTTTTATTATTAAACATATCATGGGTGAGGTTGGGGTGACAGCATGATCAGTGGCATTCCTGTGGGGGGGATCTTGCATATGGCCCCTCCCTCTTACCTCCAGAGCCATTCATGGCTTGGAGAGCTGGCTCAGGGACTTTGCTCTCTGAGCTGCAAATGGCTCTGAAGACAGAGCTCCACATTACACAAGAGTTCAGGGTCTTGCAAAACATAGAGTAGGAACATCGCCGCCCTCTACCCTTCACTGTTGTTTCAGCCAGTTTCATCTCACATACATTTATTTATTTATTATTAGATTTGTACCCCGCCTTATTGTGCCCGAAGGCACCCAAGGCGGCATTACAATATAGATATAAAAACAATATAACAATTCACAATTAAAAACAATTAAAACAGAATTAAACAATACAATCAAAAATTAAGAACACAATTAAAAACAAATTTAAAAACAATATAAATTGTTCACATAAAAACTTGTTCACATAACATTTGTTCACATAAAAATTGTTCACATAAAATTGTTCATATAAAAACAATATAAAATGCTCACACACACATGCATGCACGCACATGCTTTCCTAAACTAAAGCAAAACCAGGAATGTTCACCTACATGTGTTTAGGGTCACCGCTAGTTTGGCCATGTGAATGAGAGTCTGTTGACATTCTCTTTGTCTGTTGAACAGACTGTTGGGGTCAAACTTTAATAATTATCTCCACCCTACTGTGCTTGCTTGTTTTTCTGTAAAAAGAGTACGTGTGAGGAGCCCTAATCTGATGTGGGACTATAACCGGGGTAGGCAGGCTTTAACTCTGCCCACCAATCAGAGACCCAAACTGGATCAGGCCTCCTATGCGTGCTTTAATTCTATTCTAGACAAAAATTTCACATTCCATTGATTCCAAGTAGCACATAGGTAGGACTTGATACACCCACATCCAAATCTATTCTGTACATGCAAGCTTACACACATTAGTGCCTTTGGCCTCTGTCCCTCCTGTAAAACTCAAAGAAGCCTTCTGACAATAAATGTACAATCATAATAAAAACAATAATTTAATAATATAACAGCATCTCGGCTTTTAAAAGGCATTTACTAGTCTGGGCAGACAGTCAAAATAACCACAGTGCACCATGGATTTTCAGAAAGAGAAAATAATGGTGGAGCCCCCAAGTCTCGTTGTTTTTATGGAAAGATATTCTGAAATGAGATGTGGTATGTAACAGCGACTTCAATGTGCGCCTTAATAACGCTCTTTGAAAAATCAAATTGTTTGGGAGGGTTGTTTTTTTTTTTCCTTTTGTACTGGAAACAGCCCAAGGTTCTTATAAGTCCATCTCCAAAACATCTACCTCTAAAGGACGCTGGCACCTAACAAATTATCCAGTAAGGTTGTCAAACATCTTTAGTTGGGAAAAGAAAATAAATGTGACAAATGTAAATACCTAAAAAGTAGGACCTGCACCAGAAGGAATGATGCAGTCAAAGCTGATAAAGGCTGATTGTGCATTCCTTTGCTCTTAGTCAGACAGCTGCTTTCTCTAATAGATCAGGGCTTTTTGGATCGGTTGTTCATTCCAGAGCTGAGCGATACTCTTTCATTTGTACCTTTCTGGCATGCTGGGGATGTAAGGTTCCCATTAGCTAATTGCAATCCATTTTTTTAAAATCACACATTACCCTTTTAGTGCCAGTCCACAGGCCAGGGAACACATCAAAACAGGCTAGAGATTATTGTTTCACATCATACGGCTCAAATCTGATTCCTCTCGGTATCGCAGTGTGCAAAAAAAAAAAAAAAAAAAAAACCACCAGCAGCATCTGGTCCAGATGTCAGGGAACTGTGCTTTCAATTACAATCTCTTCAATGTGTAAGGTTGTTTTTTTTTTTTTTTAGGCCTGAGTGTTACAGAGAGAGTATCTTACAAGATGAGATGGAAAATCTTCTAAATAGGCCGGCAAACTTTGATCAGTAGATAAAGCTTCAGTTGATTAATTTGGTGGGGCGGGGGGGGGAATGTTTTTTCAGTAAAGTTGTGAGTTCAGGGTACATGCGTTTATTGCTTGAGACATCTTGTTTCTGGTATGTTACTGCAATCGGAAATGGAAAAGAATACATTCAATATTATAAAGCATCTGAAACTTCCTTTATTATTCCCAAATGGTGTTTATGCTATTCACTCCTACCATTGTTCCCTGCACCTGGTATTCAGGACAGGAGGCAATGGAAAGTCACCAGGACTAGTAGCTATTGATAGACTTGTCCTCCATGAACTGTCCCTTCCTCTTTGAAAGCAACCCAAGCTAATGGCTACCACCACATCTTGTGGCAACGAGTTCCACAGACTATGTGCTGAATTTCTTCCTTTTGTTTGTCCTAAGTTGCCCTAAGTTTTATTCTATGACCCTTGCTTCTAATCTTGTGAGAGAGGGAGAAAAAAATTCCAGAATGCAATGGAATGACATTTTTTCCATTACACTGCATTACGTTCAGCACCTCTAGTGGCTGAATGCAGTATAAACTCACCCCACCCATTTACTGATTTCAGTCAAACTCTTCAACCCAGTGGTTCTTCAAGTCTGCCTGTCTGTCTGCAGGGCTGCATTAACATGTGGCCAGGCCCCTAGGCTTTCATGTATTTTGGGCCCCCTCCAGCACATTTGCTCCCCCCACCATACTCATCCAACCCTGGGTTAATATGTCCCTGGGCTGCCTCCCAAAAGAAAGACGTGCCCCTAGCCCTTGTTACTTTTCCACTCCTCTCCTTTCATGACTCCCTTTGCTCCTCCCCTTGGTGCTGTGGGCAGGGCTGGATCCTTGCAAAGGTTCTGCATTGCACAATGGCTTAGCCCCTTGCAGTTGGAGCAGACTGCTCTCAGCCATCTGTGTGCCCCACATCGGGGCACGTTAGCAAAAACATTGATGAGCCCCTAGTCCTGCGGGCCCTAGGCTGAAGCCTAGCCAGCCTTATGGATAATACGGCCCTGTCTGTCTGTCTGCATATGTATGTATGCAGCGATGGGATTAACAAACGACCTGGGGGAACGCTGGGCGGGACGTACACGGAACTCCCGCACGATTGGCTGCCCATCAGTTCCACCCCGCCGCCTTCCCCGCCGCTGCGCAGGCCGCCCAGGCCTCGGAGGAGGTGCCTGCTCGCCTGGGGGACCCCCCGGGTGCCCGGGCACGCAGCAGTGGGGCATGCCAACCAGGGGCAGCAGGCCCAGCCCCGCGCGGCCGGCAGGGACGGCGGCGGGGCAGAACAGACGGGCTGCCAATCACGGGCTTCCAATTACGAGTACGTCCCGCCCAGCGTTCCCCCAGGTCGTTTGTTAATCCCATCGCTGTATGTATGTATGTATGTGTGCATGTATGTGTGCATGTATGTATGTATTTTCTGGCCCTCAACATGGTGTCAGATATATGATGCGGCCCTCATGCCAATAGGTTTAGAGGCCCCTGGTATATAGGATTGGGCCTCTAGACTTTGATTGCTCTAAAATAATAGCGCAAATTTCTTTTTGAATTTTCTGTCCACATAGTTGGCAGGGAACGTCTCTTTCTTGGAGATTTGGCTCCCATAGCTGTGATGAGCAATAGTCTAGTCCTTGTAGCTGGGAGGAGTTTACAAGCCAAGAGCATCTTTGTTGTGGCAAACCACTTCCCCTGCACTTGTCTTGAAAGCACAGAATAAACTTGGAATTGCATCCCAAAATAGAGTTAACCTCTACTTTTCTCCATTTCTCTGACCAAGAATCTGCAAAGCCAATTATTCTGGATATGCATTACCGAGCCTCCCACCACAGCACGAGATTTGAATTCCCAGACTGCCAAAAGATACACTTAGATGTGAAGAGCACATACTCTCCTCCTTCCCTGAGCAGTGAGGAGTTCGGAGGAACCACACATATTTTCTTAGGAGGAACGAGCACTGAAGATGCCAGATAATTTAGCAGCGATCTGTTTATCGACAAAATGTACGGTTTGTGCCATCATTACAGGGGATAAGAAGCAAGCATGCAGGTTGGCACCAATAGTTCCAAAGCAACATCAGTATCCTGAAATACAAAAAAACAAAATTCAACCTGTCTTTACCCACTAATCCAGCAGCACTGCCTAATGAAGCTAGAATTGGCCTCCACTCTTGACACAGGTAGGTATTTTTTCTGTCATTCAAATTGGCCATGGATGGCAGTTTTTTTTGCCTACCCCAAACTGGCGAGGGAGGGACAATGTGTTCAGTAGGTTCCTTTATTTAAAACTGGTCATGTGTGTTTAATAAGCTAAACCCAAGGTATAGTAGGGGGTCTTCACATTACATTCCCATTTCTGAACTTGAGCAATAAAAGCTTCCGTGAGCTCCCAGGCCTCAGTTTAAGAACTGCTCACTGTCGAAGAGTATATTTCTCTATCCTGAATTGCTATCGTTGACGATGGCCTTAAATGAGTGTTTCCTCAATGATGACTTTCCTCAGTGAGGAATATCTGCAGAATATCTGTAGACTGGCATTGTCAGGCTGCCAAACGTGTGCAATGGGGAGGGAATGGAGCATGAAAAGTTTATGGGGGCGGATCTGAAAGATAACTATCGGAGACAAAATCTCCTTGGTTTGCCTTTCTTTGAAAGCCATTTCCTTACATTGGGTGTATGGGTTGGATTTACTGGTGGTTGAATTCAGGCTGAAGTTCTTTGTGTTTCCCTTGTAATTCTCAGCTGCTTGTTGAAATTAGAGCATGAGGATAATGCTAATTAGAGGTGGTTACACGATATTTGGCACAGGAGAAATAACAAGATGCTTGTGTGGCGAGATGTACTCCTTGTAATAACGGGTCTTCCTTTTCCAGATGTACTGATACCCTTTTGATCTCGGTGAAACAGAACAACAGGGACATGTAACAACGCTCATGTTTCCCCTCTATTTTTAATCTTCTTGAAGCTGCAACACACTGCGCAGAGTTCAAAGGGGCAGGAAGCCAGAGAGAGGCGTTTGCTGTTTCAGGACGTCGCAAAGGGGGGGGGGAGAAAAAGAAGCAGACTTACAAATAGGAACATCCCTGGCCAGTTTGCAGCCCCACTGACAGACCAGTCCTGAGAATCTTGACCGAAAAGGGCAAAAGAGGTTTGCATTGAAGAACAACATCAGGAAGGGTAGTGGTGTTAGCATGGCTACTGTGGTCACCACTCCAAATGGTATAATCCAGGAACAGGTTTATTACTTGAGTCCACTGATTGCATACAATGGCCATTAGATTTAGAGCTGTAGTGCAGACAGGGGACTTTAAACATACCCATTTTAGCCATTGCAATGGGGCAACATCGTAAGTTTCCATATGCAATGTTTGGAGGTACCCCACTTGCCCAAGTGGTAGGACGTTGCACAGCAATCACTAAAAGGTCAGCTTCCTTGCAGTGGGTGGTTTGTGTCTGACCACTTCCTAATGAGTTCCTGGTAGAGTTACCAGATACAAACTGGGACAGAGCGCCTATACCTTTAATCGTTGAGGAGAAGAGGGAATTAGGGCAGGTGCAGCTCATCATGGGAGGGTTTCAAAAGCTGCACCTGCCAAGATTCCCTCTTCTTCACAATGGTTAAAGGGTTAGACGCTCTGTCCCCATTTGTATCTGGTAACCCTCTGTAATTGGGGGATCTTTATGGAAACAGAAAAGTAGAACATCTAGGGGGGAAAAAAAATCAAAATTTTCTCCCCAACATGCCAGTTTTCCAGAAAATGAGAGAGAGGTGACATGGAGGCATGAGGTTATAGTTTTATTTTGTTTTGTTTTTTCTGGAATATTCCGCTCCCACCAGCAGCCTGAAATGGTGGCAAACATTTTGCCATTTGATGGTGCTGATCATTTTAACTGACCCTAATTCCAAAACTGGTTTTGTCCTGTTTTCATATCCCTTTTTTCTATTTATGGGCTCATTACTCTCAAAAGAATTCCACCTGAGATGATGAAAGCGCTGAAACCCCTTGTATAAAAAAACATCTGAAACTGTTTAAATTCTCAAAGGAAGCATATTTAGATCTTAAACCCTCTTTGCAAATATTCTTTTCTCTGGGGCAATCGTAGTCCCCAGTGGGCTGAAAAAGGGAGCATGAGAAAGCGAGATAAATATGACAAGAGATATTTAGAGAAGCTGTGAAGGTGTTATTGTGAAAAGGCTATTTTCTACTAGTGTTTTCTAAACAGGAACTAAATTGAATACGGAACTTCCAAAAACACGAATGTATCCCTTGCAACTCCGCTCAGGGGCAAATGTAGCCTTGTGTGCACTCTAAGCTGATCAGTATCTGTCAAACAAAAGAGACATTTTAGTCTTTGTTTTAATGCTACTTGTTTCTTATCTCTTTTCCTTCGGTAATTATATCCTAGGTAATTATATGAAGTCAGGTCCTCAATGGAAGTTGCCCTTTCCCTGTCCCCTGCCCTCCAAAATATGCCTCCAATGACTGATTTAATTAAATGTGGAATTTTTCATCTCCTTTTAAAAAGCAAGGATCCGAATAATTCTTGGACTATTGTTGGAACGGATGAAAAGGAAGCTTTTTATCCAGGAACTTCTTCTAGCCAGAAACTTTGCTTCCCACCTCTGCTCCACTGCCCCTCTACTGTGTTTTGCTGGAGGAAAAATTAATTGGGCAACTAATTATGCCTGGTAATTATGTCTGCTTTCATAGTGTATGATCCACAAGCAGTGCAAATTAATATTCTGAAAGCAGTTGTGGACAGAGACTGGTGATTGGTGACAGGTCTTCACTGCAAATATATTTGACCATTAAAAACAAAAACAAAATGGGAAGAGTCTTCCCTTGAATCACAGAACAGCTTTTTTTATGGTTGCAAGAAACTTATTTGCTGAGTTCATGCCTGGTGTTTTTTTTTTTTTTTTCCCCCATCTTGGTCATTTGTATTCCACTATAACTGGGCAACAAACAAACTATAATAGAGCAAAAAAACACAAACCCCACAACCCAATATTATATATCCGAACCCTCTTATCCCAGCCCTAACCCCGGTAAATCCTACAGAAAGCCAAGCCTGATTGCTCCCTGGAAGGACAAATCCTGAAGCTGAAGCTCAAATACTTTGGCCACCTCATGAGAAGAGAGGACTCTTTAGAAAAGACCCTCATGCTGGGAAAGATGGAAGGCAAAAGGAGAAGGGGGCGGCAGAGGATGAGATGGTTAGATAGTGTCACCGAAGCGATGAACATGAAATTGGGCAAACTCCAGATAAGAAGCTAGTGGAGGACAGGGAGGCCTGGCGTGCTGTGGTCCATGGGGTTGTGAAGGGTCGGACACAACTTAGCAACTGAACAACAACAACAAAACCATACCGTGTTTTAAAAATTTAAAAGTACATGTAATATACATATACATATATTGGGACACGAGTATCTAGTATGCAAAAAGATTTTTTTTTATTTTGAAGAATTTATACCTCACCTTTCCCATGCTGAAGCAAATGCCCAAGGCAGCTTACGTGAGCAAACTAGTCCAAACCACCATTTTTTCACTGGTTTTTTTTTTACAAATCTACAGTATTCTTGTGATCCGCCAATCCTCAGTCCCAGATGTAGCCTTCACAGTGTGGTTCATTTTCATTCATTTTCCGAGACACATGTGACCAGGTCACAGTTGTCCACAACCTGTCTGCTTCCCCCCCCCCATCCACAGCATGCAGGACATGCTCAGTTGGCAGGGAGCTAGGACTGGGCTCTGAGAGCCCTATCCTATCCAACTTTCCAGCACCGATGCAGCCGCAATGCAGCAGCAAAAGTTCCCTTACCTTAGTCCTCCATGACTTCCCCACCACCGGAGAATGTAGCACCCATCCCATTGGGATGCCTCCATCACGGCTGGAAAATTGGATAGGATTTGGCCCTCCATGTCATTAAAGGCTACACCGATGTATAACATTGCTGGACACATGCTTCTTTTTCCCTGAATGTCTTGCAAATAATAGCATAATATGCTAAAAAAAAACCCACGACATGTATTTTACCAATTCTTCACTTAGGCGAGCAGTCCAAAAGGAAAGGCATATTGCACAATCCATGTTTGCAGCCACTTCAATGAACAAGATCGTGCATAACTATGTTGCATGCTATCATTTAATGAGAAATGAGGTCTGATTAAGCCCTGAACCGTAGTTTGTTATTTTTGGTTTATTACCCTGATACGCAGGGCTGCATGATGGATTTTTTCCTTCCCTGCTTTCTCTGATTCACAGTCCTCGAGTCTTATGCTTCATATGCTCTAGCAGAACAGTGGTTTCCATTAATACTGAGCCAAAATGGATATCATGTTTCATGAGCATTTACATCCCACCCATGAAACTGCACCTTTTCTGCAATTTATTGTACCCCCTTTCAGTGTTTGCACAGTAAAGTGGCTTTGTGAAAATGTCCAAACACGGTAAAACTACAAGGTGATCACTGAAAAGCAAAAGTAATATGAAAATATGATCACTAGTGATGTGATTGCATTTTAGATTAGATGGAGATAGGTGTGACCAGTAATGGCATATAAATGATTTAGCAACAGGTACTCACTTTTGATTGGCACTTGTGTCGGGGCCCGCCCACCGGAAGTGAGGTCATAGCCGGAACCCAGGAACTGCCATGCCTCCTCGGTAGGCCGTGCGGCAGCCCGGGAGAAAGCCTGGGAGTCCCGGGCCTTCCCCGGGGCCGCCGCGTGGGCTACTGATTCCCCCCCAGGAACCGTTGTGCCTCCTCGGGAGGGAGCCCCAGGCAGCCTACCTGCTCACGCTGCTGCTGCTGTTGGTCTCCCTCGCTCCGCGGCCTGCCTGCCTGCCTGGCTCTGAGAACGTGCAGGCAACTCAAACATGCAGGCAATTCAAATGTTGCAGGGGGCGGAGCAGAGCGCCAACGGAGTCGACGAGTGGGCGGGCGAATGGGTGGGGCCAGCCCTAATCCTAGGAACGGGTACTCGCGTACCCCCGCATACCCGCTACATGACATGTCTGGGTGTGACCAAGAAGTATGATGCACTTGAGGTTCCTGTTCCTTCCTACTGAAACTCTTTCATGTCTGAAGACTTGAAGTTTGCAGTCAAAGATCTAGGTTACTTTAAATGAACCTGTGAACTTTGGTCTTCTTTACCTTCGCAGCACCTGGCTTCTGACCAACTTCTCTACTCCAATTTTCCATCTTCTTCTTCCAGGCACCTCTCCTCTTTTGGGTTTTCCCCTTCCCCTCATTCCTTTGGACCAGTGGTTCCCAAACTGTGGGTCGTGAGCCAATTTCAGTTGGGTCGCAAAGCACCTAGAGCAGCCATATTGAAAATATGGGAAGATGGGATGCTGCAAAGGGTGTGTGTGGTTGTTTTGCTTGTGTCAAGATTGTAAATAGGCTTTTTTCTTTCTAATTCACTTTGCTAATGGAAAATGGATGAGAAATAACCCAACTTATTCATGCATTCTCAGGAAAGCAGGGGGTTCTGGCGTCACAATGGTGGCACTTCTGGCCACGACATCATTTCCAGTAAGTCCTGGACAGATTTTCATTCTAAAAAGTGGGTCCCAGTGCTAATATGTTTGAGAACCACTGCTTTGGATCACTTCGAGCCCTCCTTTCCCACTTCTCCTATCCTGCTGTTTCATTTAGCTGTCACCCTCTCAGTTTCTTGCTTTCTCCTTTCTTAGAATCCAATTTTTTCATACTCTGTTCAGCCCTTCTGCCTGTCTAACCCAGCCATCAGTTGTGCTGAATCTGTCCCTATTTTGTCTTGATACTCACAGCGCAATCCTATACCCCCCTTGCGCTGGTGCTAAGCTCTTGTGCTGGCCGAATGCTGTCGCAATTGTGCCGTAAAGTGCTGTGTGACAGCGCTGTGGTGCTGGACTGGCGTGAGCAGCAGTGCCGGCGCTCAGGCACTGCCACAACCATCGGCAGCGCCGGCCATGCACCAGTCAAGCATCGGCATCACTCGGTCGGTGCAGGGCCACCAGGAGGGCATTCCAGATTCGTTCCGGGGGCGTAAGTGGGCGCCGCAGTGGGCGGAGACAGTGGTTGCGATGCAAGACGGCCATAGTGCCAAATCCTAATGCCCGCCCCCGGCCATGGCAGCCCCAATTTGGGCCACTCTGGCACAAGTTCCTCTGCTCCTGCAAAGCAGCAGGTGCAGATCCGAACAGGCCCGAAGGGGTGACTGGGGCTTACGTGGGTGCAAGGGGAAAACCTCCCCTTGTCCTGGATGTTGCTGCTGCTGCCTTCCTTATGGGGTTTAGGATACATAGCCCTGCTATGTCGGCCTTACTAGGCCAGCTTAGTATTATATATGGATTGCACTCTCAGTTACGTCCCTGGCCCACATGCCACCCCTTTCCCACACTACCACCACTTCCCCACAGACTGCCACCCCCCACTCACCTCACACATTCTGGTGACGTTGCTTTGCCTTCCGAAAGCATTTTAAGGCAGTTGGAAGGCCTTTAAGCAATACTTCCTGTTTTTGTCAGGAAACAGGAAGTCTTGATTAACGGGCCTCCAGAGGCATCAAATGGCTTCCAGAAGGCCCAGGGATTCCACATGGCCTGCCACCTGGGGGCATTTGCCCCTCTGGCCTAATGGCAGGATCGCCACCGTTGATGATATCCCATCTACATTCCCAAAATTTGTTTGGGAAGTCAAGACACTGTAGTGTTGTCATAAAACAACTACAACTAGATTCAGGGCACAATCCTAACCTGGAGTTAGGCCGGCACAGTTAGGCCAGCAAAGTTTGGCTGGCATAAGGGACACCATAAAGCTGATTTGGACCAATCTCGGAGTCAGGGAGGATGGCGCATGTCTGTGTGCTGGCCTCTCTGACTAAGAGAGTGGTCCAAACATACCTTACAGTGGTCCTTGTGCCAGCTAAACTTTGCTGGCCTAACTGGGCTGGCCTAACTTCAGGTTAGGATTGCACTTCCCGTTGCAGCAGGTGATAATGAAATCTGTGAAGGAGAGTCCTGCAGAATCACACGTAACCCCCAGAAAAGATGTTCACTTCTCTTTGCCAAGAAACCTGGGCCAGGACCCAAAGGCACATAAACCTCAGCAGACCAGAACAGAATGCTGGATGATCCCTCACATGTGGCAAACACAAACAAGATGCCTGTTACATGCTGTTCTGTGGTGGAAAACTGCCCCGTTTCTGTGCAAGACAGCCTCAGCGCAGAGAAAGGGAATAGACTGTGTATCTTGTAGGTGGCATCCAGCCTAGTTTGTTAAGTAAACTACCTCTATTAAGTCAAAGTCCATTAACATACAGGAAAAGCAAGCCAAGAACAGGAACTCTCTGTGCCTTTCCCCCACATTTATTGTCTTTTCCTTGAGGCAGTGTCATTCACACCCCGACAGCTTTTCTAAATTGTCTGAAGGGCTCTCCCAAGCAATAAAAGCAGGAATCTTGTGCTGTAAATCAGTTCAGCCTCATCTATTCTTTAAAAAAATGATTAAATAAAATCAATACTGAATTGGTATTACAAAAGTGAAAACAATGAGTACAATACAGCATTAAGCCTATCTCTGTTTATCATTCCATACGCATGACCCAAAAATGACCAATTCTCTTGTTTGCAAAAAACAAAACGCTGTGATAGTATGAGAGCTAGTTGTGCGTGAACATGCAGTCTTTTTTTTTTAAATATTATCTATAACAAACTGTAATAACAACAATAAGCAGGGCTTGGGGTATAGTTTCAGTCTGACAACTCTTTTCAAATCTCCCAGTCAAAGGGCTGGCAAAGCTACTCATTTTGGGCCCAATCCTCTCCAACTTTCCAGCACTGATGCAGCAGAAAATGTGAGAGAAGCCTGCTGGTAAATTGATTAGGTGGGTCTTCACTGTTACTCCTTTGAAGTAATATGACCTGCAGTTTGTACATTTCAATCAACCTGTGCCTATTCACTTGGCAGTAAGCACCACTGGGATCAATGGGCTTATTCTGAAGAAAGTATGTTTGGCCCAACTCCAGCCTGTTCATATGCATTGAAAAGGAGGAACATTACTGAGTTGTGCAGCACCGGGAATTTGCACCCTTCCACCTGGAGCAGAACCTATCCAGAAAGAAAGGTAGGACTTGCAGGACTTCTTTGGTGGTCCAGCAGCTTCTAGTTAGTTCTTGATCTGAATCAGATGTTTTGTGGACAATACACTTGGTGACAAGGGTGTAGCTGATCAAAGTGTAGCCCAGTGCAGAGGGCAAAATGATGATGTCAAAAGTGATGTCACAATCGGAAGTGATGTCACTGTTGTATTTTTGTATTTGTATTTTTGTTTTGTTTTGTTTTTTCGCCATAACGTTTGATAGAGTAAAGCTATTACACTCTGGTTGTTTCATTACATTCTGCGTTGAATTACCTTTCCAATGATATATAACATGATGGTATTATTCATACATACCAAGGTTTTCACCATTTTGGCCACTAATGTCAAGCTCAGCTTGCTGCCCCCTAAAGCTTGTTGCCCGGTGCAATTGCACCCCCTTGCACTTCTTTTGCCATGCTTCTGCATGGTGACGATATCGTTTCCCATGTGATGCAGTGACAGTTTCTGCCCATGAACAGTGTGGCAGCCGGCCCAGAATCCCCCT
The DNA here is from genome assembly GCA_029204185.1 of Lerista edwardsae. NCBI lineage: Eukaryota > Metazoa > Chordata > Lepidosauria > Squamata > Scincidae > Lerista > Lerista edwardsae. The sequence continues at coordinate 6,384,629 of JAJKFI010000060.1, read as the reverse complement.
GATTCTAGAATGTGAAGTGACTGGTTCAGTGGAAGAATCCAGCTTTCCCCCACCCCACCCAAGAACCCCCAGTTCCAATAAGCTTTGCTAAGTGAACCTAGAAGTTAAAGCTCTTTTGTTTGAGTCCTCCTTTGCTCTTTTCTTGCCCTGCAATTATCATTGTACCTTTCAAATGTTCCTTTTGCATTAGCAGCCCAGCAGCATTCAGCTTGACTGCGTCAATATTCTGCAACACCCTTCCCGGCAGGACACCCGTTCTTTCTACCTTTTCAAATAAGCACAAAGGCTTAAAGAATGAAAATAACCTTGCATGTTCCCTGTGGTTTTCTGTCCATGTACAGCTTGTCTTTAACAACTGATAAGTAGTGGGTACATTCAGAAGGAAAGCTATATTAAGTTCCTTTCTTAATCATCAGTTGTAGCTCTCTGAGGCAGCACAATGAAAAATGAGTGGGCATATCAGAACCACATGAAGAAGACATGCGGTTATGTAAGCCTGTGCATTTCAGAACCTCAGAAGCAGGTTTTTTGACATAAGTGGTATCACATGGCAAAATTTCAGTAGATGGGGAAGATAGACCTCTAGAACCAACTATATATTTTGTGAAACAAACTCCTTCATCTGCTAATGCTTCCACTCTGTACCTACCACAAGCCTAGATAGCTGATGCTTTGGAGAGAACATACTTTCCTACAATCCTCACAATCTAAAATACTTGCATGCTCATTTATAAACACACTAGCTGTTTGTGACCCGGCGTTGCCCGGGGGCAGAAATTATCCCCAGGCTCTATTGGGAGGAGGAATGAGTGTGTTCTGCAGTGCACCCCCACCTCTGGGGGCGTATGGGGGGCCCTACCCCCACAGTATATCTGTCCAGATCGTAAGGAAGGAGTGTACCACGTGTGGTGCACATCGTTCCAGGCGTTCCAGAGTAATGGTGGAACATACACACAAATATGCAAACCTCCCTCAAAAGCATGACATAGTGAGATCCATATATAGACATATAGAACCCGTCCCTGAAATAAAACAGTATTGATGACCTGGAACCCACAATGCACACTATCACTGTGAAATGAATGAGGAAACAGGGACACCATCAACTAAGAGAGCAACATGAAGGTCCCACGTACTGTCTGCAGGTCCTGTGGCAGGAATCCGCCCTGATGTATGAGAAATAGGCAGAGGTGGCCTGTTAGCTCCCTGGACATAGGCCCCTCTCAGATCTAAGTGGCTGCTGGAACTCTCTGGATCCTGCTCTTTCCACCCTGGCCCACTCAGGCAACACTGGCACAGCTGTGTAGTTAACAGTATTGATGACCCGGACCCCAAAATGCACACTATCACTGTGAAAGGAATGAGGAAACAGGGACACCAGCAACTAAGAGAGCAATAGGAAGGTCCCACTTACTGTCTGCAGGTCCTGTGGCAGCATAGGCCTGACGTATGAGAAACAGGCAGAGGTGGCCTGTGAGCTCCCTGGACATATAATAGGCCCCTCTCAGATCCGACTGGCTGCTGGAACTCTGTGGATCCTGCTCTTTCCTCCCTGGCCCACTCATATCAGGCCACGCAGGCGAAGCACTTTAGTTTCACTTTCTGTTCTGCTCAGTTTCAGCTGAGCTGCTGCAGAATCGTCTGTGACCACAGGGTGGCAGCAGACCTGTAGCCCCATGCAATCCCCTTGGTTCCTGACGATCTGGGCCCCCTCCCCGAAAACCGGGGGGCCGTAGGGGGGTCTGACCCCCGCAGTGATTCCTTCCAGGCTGCAAGGAATGTGTGTGCCAAGTTTCGTGGCCGTGGGTCAAGGGACGGAGATTTGTATAAGGAACATACATACCTGCATACCCGCATACCCGCATACATACACACCCACGTCCATTTTTATATATATATATTGTTCTTTGATACAGACAAGAGATGAATTGTCAGGCAGATATTTATATAGACGTGTGTGTGTGTGTGTGTGTGTGTGTGTGTGTGTGTACTCACTCATTGCATATATATTCCCCATGTGCGCGCGCACGCACACGCACACACACACACACACTATATGTAGCAAAATATCAGATCAGGAAGAGTTCTGTGCTAAACCTTTCCTCGTTTCTCATTACCACACCCCATACGAAATTGTTTTCTATTTTTGCATGGGAAAACATTTTAGATTACGCCCCCCCACCTGCAGTCTGAAGTATTCTATATTTCAGAATTCTACTAGCTATAGATATCTGCCTGACAACACATCTCTTGTCTGTATCAAAGAACAGTGTGTATTAAAGGGCACGCAAGTTTTTCATGTACCCATGGGGGGAATTCTACTAACTTCACCACCTCCTTCTGCTTAACCTCAGTTTGGTCCTTTGGGAAAATATCCATCCAGAGCCTACTGAACTTGATCTCTACTACTGGTACTGGTAGTACTACTGGTACTACTACTTGTACTCAGAAATGGCATCTAAATGATTTAGCAACAGTACTCACTTTTGATTGGCATTTGTGTCAGGGCCCACCCACCAGAAGTGAGGTCATAGCTGGAAGTATAGTATTCCACAGCACCCCCAGAGCATGTTAAGAAGGCCTGGCATCATGATAAACTGACCCAACAGTTGCAACAGTATTCCACAGCACCCCTGCGCGGGCTACCGATCCCCCCCAGGAACCGCCGCGCCTCTTTGGTAGGCCACGTGGTGGCCCCGGAGAAGGCCCAGGAGTCCCGGGCCTTCTCCGGTGCCGCCGCACGGGCTACCAATCCCCCCCAGGAACCGCCGCGCCTCCTCGGGAGGGAGACCCAGGCAGCCTACCTGCTCACGCTGCTGCTGCCGTCTGTCTCCCTCGCTCCGCTGCCTGCCTGCCTGGCTCTGAGAACATGTAGGCAACTCAAACATGCAGGCAATTCAAACGTTGCAGGGGGCGGAGTGGAGCGCCGACGGAGTCGACGAGTGGGCGGGCGAATGGGCGGGGCCAGCCCTAATCCTAGGAATGGGTACTCGTGTACCCCCGTGTACCCCCTACAAGATATGTCTGCTTGTACTACTGAAGAGAGTACCGGTGTATGGATGAGAGGACTACATGGTGCACTTGCCTAGAAACTGCAGGAGTTATTTCTGTTTCCTGTTCTCCAGATCTGGCAAAAAATCTACCATCACTTATTATTGGATCCTGTTTGGGCTTGGTGGTTGTCTCAAAACAAGGCATGCCTCAGGAACAAGGCATGAAATATACAGGTATGACCCAGCTTCCTTTTGACATTCTTGTTGACGTTCCTGTTCTGGCAGCCTCTCCTTTTATTGTGCCTTCTGCTGGCCTGGTCATTGTAATCTCATTTTGTTGTTGTTGTTCAGTCGCTAAGTCGTGTCCGACTCTTCGCGACCCCATGGACTGCAGCACGCCAGACCTCCCTGTCCTCCACTAGCTTCCGGAGTCCGCCCAATTTCATGTCCATGCAGTCTCATTCAGTAACCTGTAAAAGCAAGAAGGGTTTTTAATAACCAAAAGCAAGAAGAAAGGAAGGTAAGGGGGGCCCAATCTGTGAATGACTGAAACCGTGAATAGGCAATTTGTGGATACTGAGGCCCACCTGTCCAATATCTCATGAAATACTATATCACTCCCAAACAATAACTAGTACCATGCCATACTTTACTGCACTGTAACAACCATTTTACATGCCAAGGAATAACAGATTGTCTTTTATCAACCGAATACAGCAGTCATCAGTGGAGGAAAATATTTGATAAACATGATCAAACACGTAAAACTTTTTGCAGTTGCATACAGCGGTGGCTGTAATATACTGTGTATTGTGTGTACCAGTAAAGGTTTTATCTATCTATCGGCGGGTTATGCACCCACCGATTTGACTCAACGCGGGCGCCAAGCATTGAATTGTGCTGTTAGTGTTCCATAGAATACAACTTGAAAAGCACAGCTTAGAAGAGGCAGGTGGAAAGATTGTAAAATTCACCATGGCTAAGACTGGCTATAACTTAGGCCACATCTGTGCTGTTCTTAGCTACGCACTGTTGTACTTTTCTTTTGCTTATACAGAAGGGTGACAGCATGCTGGATCTTTCCTGTTTAAGCAACACCATGTGGCTTGGGAATGATGTCGAAATTCCAGGAATGCCTGTTGACTGACAATTGTGCTAATTCTGCAGGCAATTAACAGAAGAGAGTGATTACAAATAGTGCCTTGAAATGCTTCACCTGGCTGCAATCTTGTCTAATGGTTGATGTTTCCAATGTCTTAAGGAAAGAAGGGAAGGGAAGGACCCTCCAATTTTCATCATTTCAATTTACAAAGTATCCTCCATCTTGGAACACTGAAAGCTAAGCAGTTGAAGGTGCACATTCCACAGTACAGTGGCCCGATCCGATCCTTTCCTGCTCATCTGGCCAAAAAGGAGCACACTGTATCCCATGGGGGGGGGGAGGAGAGATTTTTACGTTTCAGAGGGGGACAGGGGGAATCATTAAGAGAGCGACAAAAATGATTACAGGGCTGGGGCACCTCCCTTATGAAGAAAGACTGCAGTTTTTGGGGCTCTTCAGTCTAGAAAAAAGGTGCCTGAGGGGGGACATGATTGAGACATACAAAATTATGCATGGAAGGGATAAAGTCGATAGAGGGATGTTCTTTTCCCTCTCTCAAAACACCAGAACCAGGGGGCATCCACTAAAGCTGAGGGTTGGGAGAGTTAAAACAGATAAAAGGAAGTACTTTTTTACCCACCGGGTAGTTAATCTGTGGAACTCCTTGCCACAGGAGGTGGTGATGGCATCTGGTCTTGATGCCTTTAAGAGGGGATTGGACAGATTTCTGGAGGAAAGGTCCATCGTGGGCTATAGGCAATGATGGATTGTGCAACCTCCTTACAAAGGTGGTGGGCTACTGGTACCGGGTGCAAGGGAGTGGCAACAGGATGCAAGCATCTTGTTGTTTCATGCCTCCCTGGGGCGCCTGGTGGGCCGCTGTGAGATACAGGAAGCTGGACTAGATGGGCCTTTGGCCTGATCCAGCAGGGCTCTTCTTATGTTCTTATGTTCTTATCTGTTAGCCTCCTGCTCCACAATGGTTGTCCTTGGACTGCCACCACCTCTGCAGCTGGCCTAAGTCCAAGAGGAAGAATGGGGGGGGGGTAGGGGAGGCTGGCAGGACCTGGTATGTGTCATTGCCCCCGGATCCACCCCCCCACTTCCTCCACCCCATTCCTCCTCCTCCCCACCCAGTTTCAGTTAAGAGTTAAGAGGATTAGGAATGTGCTTAGAATTTTAAACTAAACACATTTACTAGAGAGTGAAATTATTGAACTCAGGGCGCAATCCTAGCCTGGAGTTAGGCCGGCACAGTTAGGCCAGCAAAGTTTGGCCGGCACAAGGGACACCGTCAAGTATGTTTGGACCACTCTCGGAGTCAGGGAGGCCGGCCCATGGACACGCACTGTATGACTCACTGACTCTGAGAGTGGTCCAAATTGCTCTTTACAGTGTCCCTTGTGCCGGCCAAACTTTGCTGGCCTATCTGTGCCGGCCTAACTCCAGGCTAGGATTGCGCCCTCAATGAAAGATGCAGCAGTAGCCATTTTGGCACCTGGATCTGTGCTGACTCTTTAATACTTTTTGAGGCATTCCCAATTAAATTGGTTTTTAGCCTTAATCTCTTTGAGTCCATCCAACATACTCAATAAATTGTTTCTTAGTCCTGTCACAATCTCTTAGACTGGCAGGTTTGCCCTCTTAAATTTATCTTCCATGCAGTTAATTCTGTACAACAATAAGACAGTTAGTACTGAATATATAGGATTTTTGTATACGCTGCTTGTCTTCACCTAGAAATGTAATAAATAATAGGTCATGTGCTGAATTTTAGCTTGACCGTCATTTCTCCATTTCCGACATTAGTCTGCCGAGACTCCATCAACTCACATAATTAGCCATTGAGCTGATACTGCTTTTTGAACTAGCTTCAGACAGTGAAACAAAACGAATGGTTTGGTTCTTTTTCAAAGAAGAAGGACAAAGGTGCAGTCTGCTGACATTTTTGTGCAGTGAAGCACTGTACTGAGAACGGACACCCACTCTTAAAGGTTCAGACATTTCAAAGGCATCAGAAGCCAATATGCTAAGCTAGTTTGACAGTTTGCATAACCCAGACCATAGACTTAAACCTTCAATTAAAAATAAAATCACACACTGTCACCGTACAAATCCATGGTGCACTTATAACATAAATTTGGAGCATGGCTCTAAGCCCCTCCCCATTTTAACAAAAGAATTGGGAGACTAGCAAATTTGCAACAAAAATGCTTCTAGATGAAGAAAGATTAACTAGACCAGAACCCAGGTTTAGCATGGAACTGATTCACAACCCGATCTTATACTTCCTGTGAGTCCATGATCATCTTCGTCCACTGGTACTGACTGCCATAAAGCACCACCATTGTCATACAAGAGGTGGCCATCCTTATTATCTAGATAGGGCAGCGAGTGAATCCAGGGGGCGGGGTTAGCGGTGACGTAAATATACCCAAAACAATCCTCATTCCAATTATTTCAAATGGGTTATCGCATGATGTTTCGGACTTAATAGTTTACTCCTGAGGTAAAAACTCACGAAAATAACAACGTGTGATCGTGGACAAACATCAGTGGTAACCATATTATGAGTTAATATGCAATTCTAAGGTTTAATTCCGCAGAATTATATTACTGAACATACCGGACGAAATGCCCCTTGCTGCCTATGTAAACTCGGATTGTACTGCTTTGACAGGCTTATTTTTTGAAATCTACACAAGCAGAAATAAAGTGTGAACGGAAAGGAAAGAAAAAAAGGGGAGGGTGGGCAAAAATTAGATAAATATGTAGGAAAATTACATTAAAATCCCTCAATGTATAACACAAGCAGTTGTCAATAGGAGAGTAGTTCTTTTTCACTTCTAGGCTATTAAGAGTATTTTTTTTAAACTTCTACACTCACCCCCCCCCAAAAAACAAACCCTATTAATGTTTGGAATTTCGAAAATATTACTGTAGAAAATGGAAGGCGGGAAAAAAAGTGTAAATGGGAAGGGGGGAAAAGGGGCGGGGTTATACCCGGAAGCTTCAAGTATGTGACGTCATGCCCTCTCTATGTATAATAACTCTATGTTGTCATAGGCTGCAGCAGTTGCCATTTTGGTAGCATTGCATTGACAGGGGTCAGAATGAGAGCGCAATCCTAACCTGGAGTTTGGCTGGCACAGTTAGACCAGCAAGGTTTGGCCAGCACAAGGGACACTGTAAAGTATGTTTGGACTACCCTTGGAGTGAGAGAGGCCAGCACACAGACGTGCGTCATCCTCCCTGACTCTGAGAGTAGTCCAAACGCACTTTACAGTGGCCCTTGTTCCTGCAAAACTTGTTGGCCTAACTTGTGCCAGCCTAACTCCAGGTTAGGATTACGCCCTATATAGGATTGGGCTGTCGGAAGAGTTAAATTGGAAGAATTAGAAGGTTATAGTTAGTGTATTGAAATGATTCACAGGCCATCCAAGCTGTATCAAGGCTATGGGCTTAGGAGTTTTGACACCTGTGTCACCACAGAGTGATGAATTTCAAAAGAGTGTCCTTGATAGTGAATTGCAGCAAGATGATAAAAAAAAAAATACAGCAATACTTTCCAGCGTATCCTGGAAATAAGTTCCTTTGAGTTCAATGAGACCCTTCCTTGTCACTATTGATTCATTCAAAAATTGATGTTCCACCCTTCTCACAGGAATGCAGGGTGGCTTACTCTACAAAATTTAACAATGTACACTTAAAACCAATCATCACAAAATATTTTCCCCCTTTCCCGGGTAGCGCAGCAGCAGCACCTCCAAGCCCCGGGCTGGATATGGGGTGTGTCAGCCTGCCTATTCCAGCCTGTAGTTTGGATCATGATGGAATTGCTGCCTCCGTTGATAGGCTCCGTAACGGGAGTGGTCCTGGCAACTAACTGATCCCGCCCAGATGTCAGTGACAGTGTCACTCACATGATTTCTAAGGGAAGGAAATCATACAACTGCAATCAGAGTGCCAAATTGATTTGGTTCCTGTTGCTAAGCCTGGAATCCATCTGCAAAGGTGATTGTTGAAATAACTCTTTCTTTTTTTTAACGGCTTGGAAGCCCCACCTGCTTTGTATGACCTATATAGGGAAGAAATCCTAGCAGTCATTAACTCCGTATTAGAAAGACAGGAAATGGGACATTATGTGTAAAGATTAGAGACTTATCATCCTGGTTAAGGAGGGCAGGCACACAAGCGTGTAATTTAACCCTTTAAAAAGTCTGTTTGTTCCATCTCAGTCATGCGAGACGCTGGAGAGAACTGTATACTTGGGAAATTGCTTAGGATATGCTTGTTCGGTTAGATGGACCTGACAAGAAACAGAGTGTGGTATAATCCAAAGGAAACACACGGACATTCAGAGGAAGGGCTTTGCAAAGCCAGCAGCATGCTGAAAGCACTGGAAGTTATTTATCTTCATTTAGCGTCAACCTGCCACCCAGCCTATAAATCAGCAGAACAGTATAAAATATGAGCAGCCACACATTCTAACCAGCTTGGACTTGTTTATCAAATACTACGCCAAGTGAACTGTGCAGATTCCATGATTTTGTGTAAGAGCAAGTGCAAACGAGCACTTTCGGATAGAGCAGCGTTTCTCAAAGTGTTCCACAGCATTTCTCACATGGGTCAGGACCCACATGGTGGGTCGTGACTCAGTTTCTTGGGGGTCCCGCAGATGAAAATAGGGTGATGGGAAGATCAGGTAACGAATTGGGTAACAAGCAAGCGGCTAACGTCAGCCCAATGGCGCCTATAGGATTGCATTTCTCACGTGGGTCGGGACCCACATGGTGGGTTTCGAATTGGTCGCAACAAATTTGGCAGGTATGACACCTCTATCAAACAGCATCAGCTGAGAATTGAATCAAAACTTATTATCGCTCGTAATTTCCACGGGTTCTGTATTACTGAGGTTATGGTTAGGGCTGGCTCAGCAGTGAAGGAGGATGAGAGCCTCTTCCTTTGCTTGTGCTTTTTATGAAGCTGGCGAAGGGAAAGTTTCCCCTGAAATGCTAATCCTGCAATTCCTTTTTCAGTGGAGAAGGACCTCAAGGCTACCTGATGGACCATTTTGTAAACCTATCATTCTAATTTAAGTTGTATTGTTTGGGGGAGCTACATATGCTGCCTTCTGGAACAGATGAATCTGATTGTAGGTGACTTTTTGTGTTTGTACATTTACATTGTGTGTACATTTACTGTTTGTGTGTGTACATTTACACACATGTGTACCAAAGACAAGCTACATCTGCCTTCTGTTCCCACCTACCATTGAGAAGCAACAATGAAGACAAGCATGGGGGCCATTGGTTACCTGGAACAGATACAAGGGAAGTATTTGTAGCAAATGGAGCATAAGTGGTGTACACTAACATTTCTATTTCCTTCTACAAGATAAAGTGCACATCATGAAAAATAGCCTGCCTCTAAAATAATTCAGAATTCCAGTCTAAAGAGTTAATGAGGCACAGAATTCCTCTCTGTCTTTGACTCACAGTCACTTATCTGAGAATGCACTTTGAGTCTGTCAACGAAATTATTTCTTAACTCAGCACTGCTTAGAGATGGTCAGCAAGACTGCAGCAAATTAATAATCAGGGAGTTCTTCATTCCTCAGACTATCTACAAAAGCTGAGATAAAGCAGTGGATCAGCCATGCAGGCTGTTATCTAGCAACACATAGCATGACAAGACTCTACTGTTTCATTGCAAATACATCCTTGTCACCATGGAGATAAAATGGGTCTGGAGGACTCAGACTGATCAGCAAATCCAAGGGATCCATTTTTCATACAACACCCTGAAGGTTTCATTTCAATGGCGTTTGAGATATTTGTTTTTATCTCGTATCTAGAAAGGACAAAATAATAACTTGAGCAGTACAATCCTATGCCCTGGTGGCCTGAGGTACAGCGGCAGCAAAATGGCCTCCGCTGTATCTTGTGGGGCTAGGGCAACCACTGTAGCCTCCTTGGGAAGTAAGGGAACATTTGTTCCCTACTTACTCCATGTCAAGTTCTGCTGGTGGCAATGGGTTACTTTGGATCTATTTAGTGGGTGCAAAGCTGAGGAGGATTTGTCAGGCTTTCAGGCATGGGAGGGGGCCATAGAATTTGGTGGCAGACTCTGCCGCCATCCCCACTACGCTCCTGGACCCAATCCTCCAGGCATCACATTGAGCCCCACACTTTGTCCTCCCCACACCAGTGCAGGGAGCATATCACCTACTGCAGCGATCCTCCTCTCAGTTCACCTTCCCTTCGCTCAGTTTCACCTGCTCTTCACATCCCCCCACCCAAGAAGCCTCCCTGACAGCCAGTGGGAGTAGTTTCTCCCGGCCGCTCGACTGATGCGTCTTCCTGACACTGAGGGCGTAATCCTAGCCTGGAGTTAGGCCGGCACAGTTAGGCCAGCGAAGTTTGGCCAGCACAAGGGACACTGTAAAGTATGTTTGGACCACCCTCAGAGTCAGAGAGGCCAGCACACAGACGTGAGCCATCCTACCTGACTCCAAGCGTGGTCCAAACATGCTTTATGGTGGTCCTGGTGCTGGCCAAACTTCGCTGGCTTAGTTTATGCCGGCCTAACTCCAGGTTAGGATTGTGCTTTTTAGAATCACTGCTGGCCCAGCATTCTCACTGCCAGCAGCGAAATGCCTTACAGCTCTCATACAAGGGTAGTTGCCAGGGCCTTGTGCCAGCCACGGGCGCGGCTCTGGATTAGGATTGGGCCCTTAATTATATTTTGAAACCGCCAACAGCCCTGTGTAAGGGGGACAGCAAAATGGGACTTTCATCTGTGAGACCCTTATCAGATAGTACATTTCTGCATTCTGCTTCATTATTGCTGGCGATGTCTACGACGTGAGCGTGAAGAGAACCAGGAGCACACAAATGGAGTTGCTGGGAAAACTGAAAGGGAAGTGAAGCTAGACTGACACCGGTTCCGTGCAAGGCCCCACTAGTTTTGAGTCTTCCTATTGAAGAAGTGTGTGTATTCAGAAATGCCGAAGGAGCCCAAATGGCTGTGCAGCGCCCTTGTTCCCTGCCATTCTTTCTCCTTTCACCACCACCCACAAAACAGTGGCTTTCCTACAAGGCGGGATGCTACGTTTTGCAGAAGCCTGAGCTCCTGTAATGCAGCACCTCCCCCTCATCTCCAGAGGCATTTGCGACTTGTAGAGCACAGCCAGCACCTGGAGCCATGAATGGCTCTGAAGGCGATGAGGAGGGACCACAAAACAGCATTCTCCCCCCCCTCCAGGAACTGGAGGATTTCTGGAAGAAAAGTCCATCGTGGGCTATAGACAATGATGGGTTGTAACCTCCTTGCATTAGCAAGGGAGTGGCAACTGGGTCCAAGCATCTTGTTGTTTCATGCCTCCCTGGGGCACCTGGTGGGACTGCTGTGAGACCCAGGAAGCTGGACTAGATGGGTCTTTGGCCTGATCCAGCAGGGCTCTTCTTATGTTCTTATGTTCTTACGTTCTTATGCAACAAAAAGCCTTGCTTTGGAGAAGGGGGCAGGGTAACAGATACTGGTGGACTCATCATTACTATACTGGAGAGGAAGGGCTTATTCAGGAGCAAGGGAACAAATATTACCCAGAGGAGGACTCAGCATGCCAAAATGCCCCAACAGGATACAGAGGACATTGCATTAGCGCCACTGCATTGCTTTGCGGGGAGTTAGGTATGATTGGGCTGTTAGATATCAAATGCCAATGCTTGCTTGTGTCTGTCTTCATGTCTGAAAGCATGCATGGAACCAAAGACAAGCGATGCCTTTTCATATGGAATTATTATTTTAGATTGCCCCCCCCCCAAACCAACCAACCTCTGGGCACTGATTGTTCATTGTGCAACAGAGCCGTACTTGGCTCACAGCGTGTCCAGGAGCAGGGCAACATCACTGCGCCCCCAGAGCTCCCGCCCCACCCCTGTGGGTCTCCCGGCCACACCTCCCTGGGTCCAGGATTGCTCCACTTAGGAATGAATCCAAATGCAAGAGGGGGGGAGGCAAAAAGCATGGAGGTGTTTCCATGCTGCTGTGCCCCACCACAACAAGCACCTCCCCCCTGCCTCCCCCCGGCAGCACCTTCCCTACGCCTCTGTTGAGCACAGAACCTATGCGCTTACAGGTTGTCTGCCTGTCTTGTGCCCTGCAAAAAAGCAGATCATGTGAGAGCGCCTGTGTGTGCACAGCTTGTACTGGAGTAGGCTTTGTGCATGAAAGACAACCAAAGAGTGCACAGCTCGGCCAGTGGAAATAAACCCATTTTCTCCTCCCCGGCCATAGCTTGATGGGGACTGGTTTTAGAATGCCTGCATAGGGTAAATCAAGCTGCTAAAATGCACTCATGAATATTCCTGAGATGAAATCTGCTGCTTAGAAGGGACTCTTATGCATTTATTCATGGCACACTTGCATGCTCCAGTGATCTCCTGGTGTGTTTTTTCTCTCCCTTGTCCAAAGTAAAACAGACTTAGCAGAGAGGATTCCTTTCAATGACTAATACTTCTTTATTCTCAATAATTAGCCATAACTGGAAAATGCCAGTGTCAAGCAACATGAAATTGGTGTGTTGTGTCTGCATACACACAGTTGCATGACCTTGATCCATGAGTTAGCACTTTCTGAAATGTTACTTAATGGTTCTTGGAAGTGCTGAAGAAGGCATTGATGGGATGCTGTCCTCATGGGCGCTCTCATGGAGGTTGTTCTGGCAACATCAATATTTATATCCTGTCTTTCCTAACATAGCCCAAGGTAGTGATACCAGTGATGTCATGCAGGGGGTACGCGGGGGTACGCGAGTACCGGTTTCTAGGATTACAGCTGGCCCCGCCCATTCGCCTGCCCACTCGTCGACTCCGCCCCCTGCAACGTTTGAATTTCCTGCATGTTTGAGTTGCCTGCATGTTCTCAGAGCCAGCCAGGCAGGCAGGCAGCGAGCGGAGCCTTTCCTTTCCTTGCCACTGAAAAATGAGTTGCTCTGGGGTTTTAACATGATGCCAGGCCTCCTTCACATGTTCTGGGGGTGCTGTGGAATACTGTTGCAACTGTTGGGTCAGTTTAAAATCATCTGAGGCCTCAAAAAGGGCTTTTTTCATGTCACTTCCTGCCACAACATCACTTCTGGCTTATGACATCACTTCCGGTGGGCGGGTCCTGACACGTGCCAATCAAAAGTGAGTACCTGTTATTAAATCATTTAGATGACACCACTGGGTGATACACAGAAAGTATTTTAAGACAGCAACAATGAAACCATCCAACCTCCAGCCAGTTAAGGGGAAGTACCCCAAAGTGGTGAGTAAATATAAACATTCTTGGTTGCTTGTTTCAGGGTAGGGGGACTGATGAAGGTCTTGCCACAGGAGGTGGTGATGGCATCTGGCCTAGATGGGACTGGACAGATTTCTGGAGGAAAGGTCCATCACAGGCTACAGGCCATGATCAGTGGCATCCCTACGGAGGGTGGGGGATGGAGCTCTTGGTTTTGCAAGGAGCCTTACCCTCCCGTGTAAATCACTCCTCTCCCTTCTATTGTAGCCAGTAAGCAACGCCAAGACGTTGCTTTTCCCCCTGAGGAGTGGCTAAAGTGGCACGGGAAAGGAGCGATTTCCATGGCAAGGTAAGGCTCCTTGCAAAACTTAGAGCTCCGCCCCCTATAAGCGGCAGATCTCTGAGGCAGATCTGATTGGTTCAGATGGTGACAGGAGGTAGCCTAGCCACAACAGAGTAGCCACAGGGATAGGCAGGGTGATGTGGATTGCGTTGGTGGCCAACTGGGGGGCAGGGAAGATGGAAGCAGATTTGGCAGGGCCGGCTCCAAGAGTGGTGGGGCCCAATTCAGGGCATTCCTGCGGGGGGGGCCCTCCCCGCAGGGTCCCCACTCACCAAAAAGAGTGCTTGTGGTGGCACATGCAGAGCCTGGAAATAGTTGGGGGTGACATGATGATGTCTCCACCTGTTGTGGGTCCTCCTTTGATCATGGAAGGGGGCAGGGCAGTGTTTTGGGCAGTTTGGACCAGGGTCAGGAGGGAGGGTCCAAGGTAAAGCTGCTCTGTTCGCCCCACTGATTCAGAGGTCATAGAGATCCCTGCTGCTGCAATAGGTGATATGTTCACGGCAGTGGTGCGGGGGGGGGCACAAAGTGTGCGGCCCAACGTGATGACATCAGTCACATTGGCTTAAGGCAGCCCTGAGACTTGGGGTGCTCTTCACCCTGTTGCCACCTTCCAACCTGCTGGAGACGCAGCCCCTACAGTTCTGCTTTCTGGCTGCTAAAAGTAAGTAGGAAATGGATTATCCACCTCCTTTATCATGTTCCTGGTATGGTTTCTTCCAATGTAGAAGTGCAGTCCTCGGGGTCTGATATACACAGAGCATACAGGTGGAGCTCCTTCTTCCATCCAAACCTGCACTTCTGCAATTGATGAAACCACACCAAGAGCACAGCAAGCAGCTGCTTAAAAAAAAAAAAGGTTGTGTTGTGGCTGTGAACCTGAGGCAGCATCAGGTGGTGTTACAAGTCGCACCGCAACTTGTACAAAGTTACACATTTCCTTTTAAATTACAGTGACCAAACACATGCACCACTATTCATATGAATAATGACTGAAACAGCCTCAAATCTGGGACCCCCAAATCCATGAAAGTCACTCTACACATCCCTCATGATGTCAACAATCTTTGGATCAGGTTCTTAGCACTACAATCCACTTGAAAGTGAAATAAGCAAGCTTATTGGCATTTGTTGGCTGCTCAACTGTGATAAACAGTTTTCAGGAATGATTTTCAGGAATGATTCAATGCCTGAGACATCGTTGCAGCACTTGGCAAAATGGAATGCCACAGAAAATAAGATGCATTCACTGCAGCAAAACAGAAAAATAAGACCGAAAGCCCCAACTGCACCAACTGCAGATGTTTCAGGCAGCAACAGCAAGAGGTGGAACGGTTCTTCAAAGCCCATTTGAAATCAGAAATGGCAACCATGTTATTTTTTATCTGTTGCTGATTGTTTTCAGGACCATAAGCCAAACCTTTGTACATTTCCTCTGTCTAGCCACATCAGTGGAATGAAGTGCCATAGCTGGTTAAGCCAATTTTGACATCACGCTGGTGATGTGTCAAACACAGGAAATTTGAAAAGATGGGGCTCACAAAGGCCTTAGCAAAACTTGCCCTTTTGCAGCAATTTCACTGTTTTATTTAGTTAACAGCAAGATGTTTGTGCTTGCCCTTTTAACTGTTAAAATGACAGCTATATCGGAAAAAAAATATCTTCTGTCTTTTGTTTGTTGCATTTAAGTTTCTCCTTTAATATGGAAATATGGAAATACGGTCAAAAAATAAAATAAAAATTAATATCCAAATCAAGAAGAGGACTTTGAAAGATCTGGCAGAAAAATATGTATTTGCTATATTTTTTATCCACCACTTCCTCCACGAAGCTCAGAATGGCAATCCCCTCACTGCCCCCTCATCTCCAAGACTCAGAGAGACTATTCTTTTTCAAGTGGTGTCCTCTTATATTTAGCAGGGGGAGAGCAATTGTCCCTCTTCACCCCAGCGGAGTGTCTTGTCTAGTGGCTGTTGCTGGTGGTGTTCTCCATTCTTTTAGACTGTGAGCCCTTTTGGGACAGGGAGCCATTTAACTTTAATGTTATTATTTGCCTGTAAACCGCTTTGTGAACTTTGTGTTGAAAAGTGGTATATAAATACAAGTGATTGATTGATTGATTGATTGATTGATTTTCCTTGGTCATAGCTGAGCCATAGGCAGCAGTCACATGGGAGCCGGGAGCCACATCAGGGTAGGGTTAAGGCCACATGAAGAGCCAGAGCCAGAACATTCTAGAACATCTACAAAATCTGTGTAAACTTTCCTGTTGAGGAGAGCCAATGGCCAGATTGAGGGTGTGAAGGTACTTCAATGCCTAGGAACAGTGGCATTCCTACCATTGGCAGGGGGGGCAAGTGTTCCGAGGTGGCGTGCCTGTGGAACCCGTGGGGGTGGCACCCACCGCTCCGCCACTGTCTCTAGCACCACTGTCTCCACCACTGTGCGCCCTCTGAAGCCCTCTCGAGGGCTGGGCAGGCCAAGTACAACATCCTGCTGCCTTTCGAAAGCGTTCTAACGCCTCTGGAGGGCCATTAACCAGTACTTCCATTTTCATTGGAAAACCAGAATTATTGCTTAACGGCCCTCTGAAGGCATTAGTATGTTTTTGATGGGCAGCAGGATGTCACATGATGCTCTGGCGCTCCAAGGGAGTCAGGGGGGCAGCAGTCGCTGTGGGAGGTGGGTGGCAGACTGAGGTCCTGGCTCCAACTGGCAAATGGGAATATGACTGCCTGGGAATGCTTTTCTGAAAGCCATAGCCAAATGACTCATTTACGGGGTCATCGGGCTATGAGATGTGGGTTCCTGTTTGTAAACTTCTGACACCCTCCCTACAGAATGAACAAAGGTTTGGATCTTTTCAGTGGCACCTATGCTGAGTGGTCAGAAGTTTCACCGAGATTTACATTAGAAGATGCCACTAATTCTAGATAACTACCGCAGCTCTAGAATGTTTATGAGACAATTAATGGGCAAACGAAGGTAGGAGAGAAATACATATAGCTGGCTTGGGTGGTGGTGGTGGAAGGGACATCACATGGTTTTAAAGTGCAAGGCTTCATTCCTCTAATCACTGCAATTATGTGGCACTTAAAACCTCCTGGTGCCCTGCCTTGTTATTCCATTTGTCCTTGGCCTGAACCCCTTCAAATATGGCGTGGAACGTTTTGCTCAAGTTTATAATACAAATGGTCAGTGGAAATAAAGTGGCACTAGGAATGTTTTTGTTAAGGGTGCCAACTCAAACCCACATAACTCATACATGGAATTGTTATGGTTTTGCAAAGAGCTGTTTGCTTTATTTTTTTTATTGCATTAATTAAATCACAAATAAAGCTACCCACCTCATGTGCTGCTGGAATGGGTGCCAAAATGGACGTTATAAAAATGTTCACTTCAGTATTAATTTGGTGTTTATGGGGCGTCTCATGTCTCTAAAATCTCTCCGGACTGCTATTAATCCTATCCTATCAAGTGCATTCATCACATTTTTTATGTCACTCTCAAAGAATGCCTTTATTAATTAAAGGGGAGAAAAATGGGAAAGGGAGTCCTTTTTTAACTCATTGTTTTGTGGAAGAGGAAATTATAGCATTGAAAGTGTCAGTTCTCGACTGTCCAGTCCTCCTCCTATTTTTGCAACTTGGAAAAGAGGCTACAGTCCAATGTAGACCAACGTGTGCGTTTTAGAAATTCCACATTGGAGACCAATGCAGCATAATAGTTGCTAGATTGCAACCCACAGTATTTTACTTACAGTACAATCCAAACGTTCACTAAAGCTGGCACAAGTCCTTGGTGCCAGCCTTTGAATATTGCGAACACACCGTAAAATATTCGCGCCATTTTCCGAAGCGATTAGCCAGCGCACAGGCCCGGAGGCAAGGCCAGCCTTGCGAGGTTGGCACAGGGACTCTGGGTGGGAGGCAGGAGGCAAAATAGGGTGGGGGGAGGTCATAACAGGGTGGAGGAAGGGCAGATTGCGGGCTGGCCTGGGGAGGGAGGTGGAGGCAGCCTAACTTCCGTTCCTAGCCTGAGCAGCCCCGATTTGGCCGCTTGGATTTTGATTTTGGCTGTGCAGCTGCAAGTACAAATCCAGGTTGCCGTGTGCTACCCCAGGGAAAGGGGAATATTGCAGTGCGGCGGCATATCCAAGCCCCAGGCTGGATTTTGGGCAGGCAGGTCAGCCTGCCTATTCCAGCTCAGGGTTTGAATTGCCCTCTTCTGTATGTATTTATGTCTAAGTGTACATGCAACTTTTCTACCCTAGAAAGGCATTCAAAGAAGCTTACCATCAGTAATAATGCCAGATCGTAAAACCACATGGAAATAAATAAAAATTAAAGCACAATGTAACCTTCCAAACAAGTTGGTGGCTAATAGCAATAAAATGAAAACACACAAAAGATAAAATCCCACTCAAAGCCTATTCAATTAAAATGGAATAGACCATTAGAATAGACTAGAATAGACTGATTAAATAGAATAAAAGAATAAAATAGAAATTGTTGAAGAAGACATCAGAGGATAAAACCAACAGAACAATGTAGAGTGGAACAATATGCAACCAACACTTTCCATATAAAATTCACAAAAACAGCAAAAATGCAAAGACAGAAAAAGCAGAAGCATCGGTATTAAATCATGAGCATCTGAAAATTTTTGTTGTCAGGTTTTCCTTGAAAGACAGCAGTGACTGGGCCAACTGGGCCTCTCTTGAAAGGGAGTTTCATAAGTATTCAAGGGAGTGTTCAGAGGGTGGCTGAAACTCTTCTAAAATTCAATATGCCACATGTGGCCTTTTGGGTCTTTGCAAATGCTCCTAGTTCCTGTCTGGCTTCTTTTTCTGGACCATAATCCTGTTCAAACTCATCCTCCAATCAGATACTGGAAAGATGATCCCTCTGGAATTTCAGATTTTATCACAGTCCCATTAAAAACAACTAAGATAGCATACACGCAAATGCGCGCGCGCGCGCGCACACACACACACACACACACACACACATCTAGCGGTGCAAATTCCATGAGTGTTGTTTTAGGCATTTTAATGAACATCAGGATTTTATTTTTTTTAAAGGAAAACCCAACACCTTTCTTGCAAGCCCCCTTTAACCAATAATTAGCAGCAAAGATTTTTGTCCAACCTCAAAAAGAATTGTTTGGGTGATATGCGGTTTTATAGTCTTAAAATCTCTAGGGCTATCTTTTCTGGGAAAGGGGAAATAAATCTTTGTTTTAAAGCAATATAATGTGTTGAGTCCTCTGTTCATTCCCTACTGAATATCAGTCCTCCTCCCAAGAGCAACAATACAATATATTTTGAGTTTGTGACAGCTGCCTCCTCCAGAATAAGAACTGGAATTGTTTTTTGTTTCCAATTGAGGGATCTTTGCAGGAAATCATTATTACCAAACAGGGCCGGCTCAAGACCTTCTGGCACCTGAGGTGGCTGGCCAAATGCTGCCCCTTTTAAGAGATGATGTGCCAGCCTGTTTTCCTGGTGTAAGTCTGAGGAAGTCTGGGGGGAGGAGACTCCGGAGGGGACTCCTGGGGGCCAGGGAAGGGGGATAGGATCGTGGTGTGCACGGCTGCTGCCAAGATCCTCGCCCAGTTCAGCTCACTCCCTGCCCTGAAGCTCCCCCAAACCACCCGCAAGCCACGCTCCTGACACCTTATCTGCTCTGGCGTGGAGTTTTGTAGCAACTGGCTGGTGCACAGGGCAGACCCATTGAATACCACAGTGGTATGTCTTTTGCAATGCCGTAAGAGGACTTATGGCAGCAGAGCCTAAGATCCTCCGTTATAGGCACTGCATAGGGCCAACTGATTCCTTAAATGAAGTGGCTGTCATACAGTTCAGGCACATAAAATCATATACTGTATACCTTGTTTGCGCCATGTTTATTCTGCAGTGGCAACATATTCTGTGGTTTGTGCGCAGATCACAGGAACATATAGACTCACCTAATGCTAATGGTCCAGCTAGTTAGTCTTGCCTGTGCTGACTGGTGGCAGCTTTCTCAGGTTGCAAACCGGAGTGTTTCTCAGTGATTCCTGGAGGTGCCAGGAACCAGCAGCGTGGCTATAGGAGGCAGCACAGTGAGTATTGCAGGTGCTGCAATGTGCTGTGTAAGCGGCATCTCCCACTTAGTGTTCGAGCCATTCCGGGCAGCTACAGCAACATGGATGTCTCCTATAAGTCGCCATTGATGCCTGGAATGGTTCCAACTGTGAGTGGAAAGGCCACTTACACAGTGCATTGTGGCACCTGCAGTACTTACTGCACCGCCACCCCCTATAGCTACACTACTGCCAGGGACTGAACTTGGTAGGGCTTTTGCCATGAAAAGCACTTGCTGTATCCCTGAGCTACAGCCCTCTTTTGGCTCCTGGGCACTTTGGCGCAATCAGTGGTTCTCCTTGTTAAAGGTAAAAGTTTCCCCATGACTGAATGGTCTAGTCATGACCAACTGTAGGGGGCGGTGCTCATCTCTGTTTCTAAGCTGAAGAGCTGGCGTTTGTCCAGGGACGAGCTTCCATGGTCATGTGGCCAGCATGACCATATGCCAAGGCACACGGAATGCCGTCACCTTCCCACCAAAGTGGTCCCTATTTATCTACTCACATTTTTACGTGCTTTCGAACTGCTAGGTTGGCAGGAGCTGGGACAAGCTACAAGAGCTCACTCCGTCATGCGGTCTTGAACTGCAACCTTCCGGTCAGCACGTTCAGCAACAGCGGTTTAACCCGCAGTACCACCACGCTCCTTCTCCTTGTTAAGGTCCTCCTTATTGCAGAGATGTTTCTTAAATCATCAGAAACAAGAAGACCAATTCATTCCGTTATTCAACGTGATTTCTAAGTTGATAGAAAATCAAAAAAATTCAGAAAGCATTTTTCAAGTCTGGCTTAGAAAAGGGTGATTCTATTTCATTCCAAAGGAAAGTGTTTTTGTCCCTTTTGTGCCAGCATCACTCTTTGACTCAAACTTCTGTCACTCAAATTACCTTAAAGAACTGCAGGACGCCACCTCTCTCCTCTTTCTGTCTCTCTTTTTGGTCAAATAAAATGTGGCAGATTCCGCCTCAAATGTAATTTTGGATGCAGAGCTGTTTATGGAACGTTCAGACGAACATGAAACATGGAATGTGTGAGCAGCTGCCAGGTTCAGTTTCAAAGCACTGGGCTGGAATTTCCTATTTTGCTGGAGCAAATGTCAGAATAATTCACCAGCATTATGGTCCAGGATGCAAAAGACTTGCTGGACAGGGAGTTGAACATGGAATGCACTTATTACAAAGGAATATTGTCTCTTTGTTTGCATTTTGAATGAATTTGATTGCAGGATTTCTTCTGACAACCAGCTCCAGAGGATAGATAGAACATCTATCTGAACATGAGACTAGGATGAAATGCTAAGAGAAGCATGGGGGGACAGTCCTTAATGCACACCCCAGAGCCACCACTGGCTTGCATAGTAGCCTTTGCTTGCCAGGCAGTGGAAAGATGGGCCCAGGGGCATAGTGCAGGGGGTGCAATTGCACAAGGCAACAAGCTTTAGGGGGGAGGCAACAAGCTGAGCTTGACACTAATGGCCAAAATTGTGGAAACCTTGGTATGTGTGAATAATACCATCATGTTATATATCGTTGGAAAGGTAATTTCATGCAGAATGCAATGAAACAAACCAGAGTGTAATATCCTTACTCTGTCAAACACTATGGCCAAAACCCCAGGGAAAACAAAAATACAACTGTGACATCACTTCCTGTTGTGATGTCACTTCCAGGGCAACATTTTGCCCTCTGCACTGGGCTACACTTTCATTAGTTGCACCCCTGGATGGGCCTGCCGCGTTGCTGGTGAACTGCAGCATAAGCTGCTCCGAATCAGTGTTGCGCCCAGCCCATGCTCCACCACCAGGGCTGGGTCGAGGTTCAGCACCCTCTGCACTAGCTCCACCCCTTTACCGCCCACTGATACACAACCCTGCCATTCAGGCTCCATTTCGGAGCCGTACGGGTCCAAGGACAGGTGGGCGGGCCAAACAACACTCGTCTCTTAGAGGGGTAAGCCACCTCATTGCTGCCCCCCTCCCTCTCAAGCAGTGCGCCACCTGGGGCATTCGCATCCTCGCAAAACGGTAGGATCGCGACTGCCCCAAACAGTTTCCACTTTGATTTTGAGGATGAAATAAGCCATTTTGGTGGCATAGACAGGAAAACACAGATTGAGTGAGCGGTCACTTTTCTTTAGGGCTCAATCCTAACTCACCTTCCAGCACTGGGATAAGGGCAGTGCTGCCCTGAGGTCAGGGAATAAACATCCCCTTTCCTAGAGGAGGCTTCCATGACTGCACCCCCAACTGCAGGATGCAGCACATGCCCCACTGGCACAGCTATGTCAGTGCTGGAAAGTGGGTTAGGATTGCACCCTTAAAAGCATACTTTTTTCTGGAGAAGATATACCTGGCCAGACTCATCCATGAGCAAGATCACTGCGCTTCTGACAAGCACTCTGCATAGTATACCCCTGGAAATTTCACTTGGTCGGGAATATTTGCAAAATATGGGTAGATGTTAAAGCGTAGCTGTAATTGCAATTCCCATTTTAAAAGGTGATCCCTAGGTTTCTGACGGAAACAGTGGCACCAGTGAAACCGGGGGGGGGGGGCTGAAAGAATGGTTCATCAGTGCATCGTACCCAATAAAGTTGCTACCGAATTTCACCCCCTGCAGAATTTTGAGGCAATTGGAAATGAGTGAAACAGCCAAGAAAAGCAAAAATGGTTTTAGGAAGACTAATGACATTTCTCAGGGGGAACTGAGAGTTCTCACCAAGTTCCATCTGTTCTGTGACAGGTTTGTTGTGCAGAGAGACTTGGCTCTGGTTTTCAAATCTTGTATAATAACTCCTCCCACGCTGTATTTCTGATTTTTTTTCTTGTATATAATTATATTTAGGTTTGCCTATGAACATTATATGTATTTTGACTCCTGACATGAGGAAGAATTTCTGAACTACAGAAGCTGTCTGGCACTGGAACAGTCTGTCTGTTGGAGCTGTGGCCTCTCCCTCTTTGGAGGTTTTCTCGCAAGGCTGGGTGGCCACTTGTAGTAGTTGCCAGCAGTTTAGAACGCATAAAAGGAAATACTTTTTTACCCAGCAGGTAATTAATCCGTGGAACTCCTTGACACAAGATGTGGTGATGGCCTCTGGCCTAGGTGCCTTTAAAAGGGGACTAGACAGATTTTATTTCTGGACGAAAAGTCCATCACAGGGTGCAGGGTACTACTACTTTAGAAATAGTCTACCTCAGAATGCCAGATGTAGGGGAGTGGCAATGAGATGCAGGCATCTAGTTGTCTTGTGTGCTCCCTGAGGCACCTGGTGGGCCACTGTGAGATACAGGAAGCTGGACGAGATGGACCTTTGACCTGATCCAATAGGGCTCTTCTTACGTTCTTATGAGTAGGGGGTTGGACTAGATGACCTCAAAGTCCCTTCTAACCATAACATCCTGTGATTCTAGGATTCTTCAAACTGGATCTTTAGTGCAGGGCCTCCAACCTCTGTTTGGCTGTTGTAATAGTGCTGCTTTTCTCTGCCATTTCCATTCTGGTCTCGCTAGTGTTATTGACCGATTTCTTGTCGTTTTTTTTCTCATGATGTTTTACTGCATGTTTATAGTTTTATTGTAAGCCACCTTGGGCATATTTTGTGAAATAAAAACATAAACAAATAAAAATAAAACAAATAAAAACATAAACAAATAGATAAACAATTACATCTGCACCTGCAAAATAGTCCGCCTGCCCGCGCCCATATTGCCAGCATCCCCTTCTCCCATGGAGCCTCCTGTGGCTGCCTGGCTGGTGCGGGATGCGGCAGTGGTCACTTGGTTACTGATGCTCTCCTGGGCAACTGGGCAGCTCAGGATTGGGCTGCCCCTGATTTCTGAGAACTGGCTTTGCCTTTTCCCTCCTTGCTCTCTATCCGCAGGTCTAAGCTCCTGTTTCAAGAACTACGATTAAATAATGACATTTCAACAAATGTTACCTCTTCTGCTTTGTTGCAGGTCACGACAACAGCACAGCTTGCTTTAAATTGTGCTGAGAACCTGGGCTTGTCTGAGAAACTGCTGGTGATGTTCTACCGCAGCTACATAGAGAGCATTTTAACCTTCTGCCTTTGTGTTTGGCTTGCGAGTTGTTCAGTGGCAGAGAGAAAGGTGCTCCAGAGGGTTATTAACACTGCTCAGAAGATCATTGGCTGTCCCCTCCCTTCCTTGGAGGAGCTTTGTAGCTTAAATTGTCTGAAGAAGACTTCTAACATTCTGAAAGACCCATCACATCCTGGTCATCAGTTTTTCGAACTACTGCCATCAGGCAGAAGATACAGGGCGATTAGAACAAGAACGAATAGATTAAAACACAGTTTTTATCCTAGTGCAGTGTCTAGACTAAATGCGGTGGTATAGCGAACATGTTGAGTAGAGTTTAAGCAAAGTGGGATTGTATGTGATGTTTTTGTTGTAGGGTATTGTATTGTTTTTACCATGCGAAAGCACCTAATTTCGTTGTACATGTGTACACGTGTACAATGACAAATAAATTTTCTATTCTATTCTATTCTATTCTAAATGCCCCCATATTCCCACTGTAAGCCATAAAACACCAGCCACTCTTTGTGTTTCCCCTATCGGAGGAATGCTACCTCTCCCCAGTCCCCATCTTCGACAGTGATTAAGGTTCAGGAAACGTCAACTAGAATCACCACCCATTTCCTCTTTCCTTTTGGCAACAGCTTCCAATCCATACAGAGACAAAATACGAGATTTGAAATATTGCTTAGGAAAAACACAACCACTCCCAGACTGCTGGGAGCTCCTTCCTCAAGCCAGTTTCTGTTGCTGACGGTGCCTATACATTCGCCTTGTGCTGGAATTGATTTTCAAGCCAGTTATCGATGAGAAAGGCCTTAATCAAGCCCAGATTCTCTCACATTTAGGATTCCGTCGTGGGCAATCCTTTCGCAGGGTTCTTTCTCCCCCCCCCCGTTGTATTGTTATCTGTTGCAGTGGAAAACGTCACATCTATTACTGGATCAGTTCAAACAGTCCTCACTTGACCGTCCTGTCCGCCTCCTCCCCCAGCACAACAAGCAAGTGCACAGACATCTCCCCCCCACAATTACCCTTGCATAGTAATACAGGGCTGGAACATCCATGTTATGCTTTAGTGCAGGGCCAAAATAGTGCTTTCTATTTGTAAAATATTTGAACTCGGCGATTAGGTTAGCAGCTATTTTTTTTCTGAAGAGCCTCAGAGCTTGAGGCAATTAGTGACCTGATCTTTTCCATTACCCTGTTTTCATTGGAGACTGTGTGGGAACCACCGGAAATCAGGTCACGACCCACCAAGAGGATCCTGACCCACAGTTTGAAAAACGCTGCCCTACGACGTATAAAGATTGCTGTGTTTAAGCTAGTAGTCTTCCATTCATGTTGCTAGAAATCAGGGATGTGTCGTGTGGGGCAGTGCTGAACCTGAGGGGGGCGAGGGGGGAAATGCCCCAGGCGCTGGGATGGGGGAGGGTGGTGATGACACCTGCCCCACTGCCCACCCAGCCCCCTGCCACCGTTGGAGCGTTTCCGCAGCAGAAGCTGCTTCCCACAGTGAACTGGTGTGGCTTCAAAAGGCCACCATACCCCTCTGAGAAGGGGCTGGTGGCCCTTTGGTGTGTGTCTGGTTGCCCAGAGAAACAGCCGCAGCTTGTTGGAGCGGCCAGGCACGCTCCAAAGGGCCGGCCACCCTTTCTCAGAGGGGCTGCAGGGATGGGGGGCACCTCTGGAAGTGTTCCCCTGGGCACCAACATCCTCCCCCCCCCCCAAGATTGCCCCTGGTGTGGCAGAACCACCTCCTCCTTGTCCATGGAAAAGCATTGCAGCTGCTCTGCCGGCTTGAGAAATCAGGCATCAGGAGACCCTCCTTTGGTGTAAGTGGATGGGGCAAGGTGGCTGCAGTGCTTTTTATTTCCATGGACAACAATGCCTCACTTGCTGCTTCTGCACCACAATTCCCTGCTAGGAATCCTGGAGTTTCTTCATGAGATGGATCGGGTCATGATTGATCAGCAGCCAGGACGACACCTCGATTGCCAGGGCTGACTTTTCCCGGCCATGTGTGGCCAATGCCAGAAGCGTTGAGCACATTCTAAGGACATGTGAGGCCACCTGCAGCTAGGCCCAACAGGTGACAAGAGTTAGCTGTCCAAAATGCCCCAGAATCCTTTGCAGGGTGCCAGAGTTCGTAGGAAAAGATTCCTCAGCATATAAGTCAATGTGGGAATGGGTTTCTGGGGGAAAAACATACTGCAGGCAGTAGCAAACTTATCTTTAAACAGTGGCTCAAAGTGTTCAGGATCAGGAATAAGTGACAATTGGGGATTGTCAGGGATAAGGGACCATCAACCAGAGACTTTTCTGCAGCTTTCCCGGAGCTGTCCAATGTGGAGGACCTTTGGCAACTACCCAAGAATGAAATATTTACCTGGTGATAAATGTTTTGTTGTACCCGTAATGTTTTTCCCAGCCCTCTGATTCAAAGAGCTTTTTTTTGCCGTTGTGCATTTAGAGAGTGTTTATTTTTACAAAAAAAAGGCCATTATCAGCCAGCTGCTCTTAAAACCCTCCTTTGCCTTGCAAGAATCTTTGCGCTGCATAATTGCCTTCCCTCTCTAAGTGCATATTCCACTGGTTTGAATTAACTGCTAACTCCTTATGATTATGGCTATCATTCATCTCCAGCAATTTAAGTCAGGTTTCGACTTTGCCGGGGTGACATCACCCTCTTTAAGGAGGAAGCCTGCAGGGGCTTAGTGTCCTCAAGGCCAGGCCAGGCCTGTGCTGCCTCTTTGTTCCGGCTGCCTTTGAGGGTAGAGGAGATGTGCAAACCAGCCCACCTCTCCCCTCCCCGTGCAAGTCATTTTCTCTTTTATATTATGAATCCCATTCATATCATGGGTCTCCTGGGAACTTGGGTGTTACATCTAACTAACTAGTTACAAACACACTTGTACCGAAATCGATTTACCATCAAATCCAATAAAACTTGCACAGAGCATTCTCTATGCCTGTAGATATCTCCCTTTTAACATCTGTGACCCATTACCATTATGCTATATGCTATGTTTCTTCTGGCTTTTAAGTACACCAAAGCCATACGAATGTTGAGTCTCCGTGTGCCTGCCATGCCCCCCCCATCCCCTGCTCTCGCCCTAGACCCTCCTTATGCCATCCTCAATGTGTAGATCTGGAGATCTACGTTAAGGATAGAGAAAAGACCCAAGGCATCGGACTGCAGAAGAATTAAAAGTTTATTAAAAGTTGTCATTTCAAGACTAACAAGGTATCAACAAAATGATGGGGACAGGGGAGGGGACGGGCAGGGGAAGCTCAAAGACCATCTATGGTGAGTAATACAAATTGACTTATTCTGGCTCAAGGGGCTACATAGTACAGGGGTAGTATATCCAGTCTTTTCTGCTGTGAATGAACATTTGGGTTCCCAGTTGGGTTGATGAATGACAACACAGCAAGCAGCGCTGCACTCTTTAGAACAGTGGTTTCCAACATCTTACTTGGACGTTGGGACCGTTGTAAGTGCTGGCGGGGATGAGGACTCGGGTTGGAGAGGGTGCCTGACAGCACCATAGCTATCGCGGTACTGTTGGGGGCAGGTCTCATTGGCCTCTGGCAAGTTCTGGGGGGCCCACAGCCCCCTCTGTGAGCCTCCCTGGTGAGGTAAAAAGCCCCATTTTGCATGTGCAAAGCACTTCCTGTTTGCATGCAAAAAGAGGAAGTGCAAAACGGGGCTTACCCCATGAGGTAAGAATGCCCAGGGTGCCGCAATTGCCACGGCGCTGTCAGGCACCCATTCCTGGGCCTCTCCCCTTTCTGCAGTAAGCAGATCAGAGCTCAGTGATTCATTCTTTTGTCATGTCTCATCTAGATTACTGCAGCACACTCTACAAGGGGCTGCCCTTGAAGAGTATCCAGAAACAGCAACTGGTGCAAAACCTTGTGGCAGGATTGCTAACGGGAGCCACATAAGGAGAGCGTGTGACACCCATCCTCTGGCAGCTACACAGGCTGCTGATTAGTTTCCGGGTTCAATTCAAGGTGCTGGTTCATTCCTGTAAAACCCTATATAGGGCAGGAAGTGTGGTCTGGAGGTTGAGCTGTTGCCTTTGCCTGAAGATGCTAAGCAGGATCAGCCTTGGATTGGCCTTGGATGGGAGACCGGAGACCGGAAGTCACTGACAGAGCTTGTGAAGGAATGGGAGGAGTGTGGAGGAGTCAGCTGACAAAAGAACTGGCCAAGGTGTGATCTGTGGTGGACTGTGAAGGCTCAGGAGGTGCAAGAGTGCAGCCAGGATCATGACCACACGTTGAAAGGGAAACATCTGAAGAAACTGAGGGTTCTGTGAATGGTAAGAACAATAATTGTAAAAACCCCAATTGAAAAAAAAGGGGGTTTATGAACAGCCTGCCCATGTAAACCGCCTTGAGTCCAGTGAAATCTGGAGAAAGGCGGTATAAAAATACATTAAATAAATAAATAAATAAATAAATATATAACTCCCTGTCCCCCAGAACTACAAGAATGAAACTGGCTGCCCATTCAGACTTCAGAGGAGGCCTTGCTCAATGTGCCATTGCCTAAGGAGATATGATTGGTTTGTACACAGGAATGGACCTTCTCAATGGTGGTCTCTCAGGCTTGAGACACTTTACAAAGGGAGATGAAACTAACAATACTCTCCAAACCTTCAAAAAGGTGGCAAGAGCTCCCTTCTCTCACCAGGCATTTGTACTATAACCATCACTTGAGAGCACTTCTCCTTGCAAATGGATGCGCTCTCTCTGGGTTTGTATGTGATTGGTTTATTGTCTTGTATAATATTGTGAGCTGCCCTAGAACTTTATGGTGAAGGATTGGACCTAAATGCGACCAGTGAATGAATGAATGAATGAATGAATGAATGAATGAATGAATGATGAGCACAAATGCCAGGAGGTTCCTGGCCCTGTTGGTGCTTTTTCTTCTTCTCTGGACTGGAATTTTAATGGTTGTGATAAGAGCAAAACACCACCTTTCATCAGAAGTTGTTGTGTTTATTTTAGCTCTCTGCTTCCGTCTCTGGAATTGCTTCTGCACACAGCTCTTGGCTATCAGCTGAAGACAGCCAACCTTTTCAGCGTCCGCACCAAGGCACTTGAACCATCCATTACCCCAAGCCTGTTTCCAATACCGAATTTATCAGCTGTGCTTGTACAGGATGTCAGCAAAGGAAGTGAGGCTTCACATAGTATTGTGGTCTAGACTTCATGGTGCAAACGATGCAAAGGTTTTCTGTAGGAAAAGCTTGAAAGCTGATGTCGCATCGGGGCCAGCTGTATTTAAGAAAAGGTTGTGGTGCCTATTTCTCTGCAAGGGGAGAGGAAATCCCACTGGAGGCTGTGTGAACATGCTCAGCAGCTGTGGGGGGAATTGGAAGAAAGGACTTACCACAGTGTTGTCACCCTACCGGTTCGCTGGGCGGAGTTCCGTCTGTTGCGGGGAGGGCTTCCGCGTTGATCGGCAGCGTGATCGCTGCCTCCGGTTGCATTATGGCGAAAGCACGCCCGCTACAGTGGGCGAGCTTCCGCCATTACGCAATGGAATGCAGCGATCACGCTGCCGATCAACGCGGAAGCCCTCCCCGCAACAGACGGAACTCCGCCCAGTGAACCGGTAGGGTGACAACCCTGACTTACCAGTTCTGTATCATCTTATGTTGGGGTTTGCTGCTCTGGGTTCCCACATTCTGGCTGTCTCAGAATGCCAGATGCAAGGGAGTGGCAAAAGGATGCAGTAATCTTGTCCTGTGTGCTCCTTGAGGCATCTGGTGGGCAGTGATGTCATTCAGGGGGAACGGACCAGAATGGGCGTTCCTGATCCTAACGGGCTCTGTGGCTGCTTCCGGGTCTTTTTTTTTGTTTTTTTCCAACATTTGAATTTGAACTCAAAAGTGAGTTCCTGTTCCTAAATCATTTGAATGACACCACTGCTGGTGGGCCACTGTGAGGTACAGGAAGCTGGACTACATGGGCCTTTGGCCTGATCCAGTGGGGCTGTTCCTGTGTTCCTATGAATACATGTCTGAAGAGGAGCATCTGGTTCTGTGGCTATCATGGAGAAATGCTGGGGCCACCAGTTTGTTTACCTCAGAATTTACCTCAGAATGCCAGATGCAAGGGAATGGCAACAGGATGCAGTAATCTTGTCTTGTGTGCTCCTTGAGGCATCTGGTGGGCCACTGTAAGTACAGGAAGCTGGTCAAGATTGGCTAAATGGCAAGCGCAGATCCAAAGAGCCTGCGTGGCCTGAACAGGGGCCACACAAACTGGGGACGAGCCCTTGGATTCGGCCGAACAGCTAATCCCCAGATCAGTGGCATTGCATTGTATGCAATATTGTTCTTTTAGTCCATATGGTGAGTGAGCAAAGGAAAACATCAGCAAAAGTCTTCACATGCCCTTTCATTCCCCAGTAATGTATGATGTGTGTTTTTTCATGGCAGCAAATAAATCTTTTTATTTTACCAGCTTGTGCCAGCTAAATAATCTTTCCTTGTTTAATCTTTTGCCTGCTGCTGCTGCTGCAGAAAGATGTACACAGATGGAGGCGGGAGGTGTCTGAGGAATGTTCCCAGCCATTCCTGACTATCTGATGGAGGGTTACGTGATACAGCACTAAGAGGGCTGAAGCTCCTTATGCCAGCAGAAAAATCACTCAGGGCAGAGAATCATAGGTGCTAGAAAAGACCCGCCATTCCTCACTGCTTTTCCTTGGCGACTCATGTCCTGCCTCTGGAAAAAGGATTTGGTACAGTTTAAGTAGTTTTCCAGGGTGTGTGGGTCTTTTTTTAATATGGTAGACTGGAAGTTTTTGACGATGGGCTATTTACGACTTTCCATACGCCAACATAATTGCTTTTTTTCATTAGTAGGGGAAAACCCATGGTCAATGGTCCAAAACATCTTCGGAGTTACAACTGTACCGGACCCGTATTTCCCCCACACTAAGTATGTGTAATAACTGAGCTCAGCAGTTGCAGGAGATTACAGACCCAGGGTTCCATGTTCTGTCCTCAGAAGCACGTGTGTGGCTTCTGTTGAAATCAATGGAGGCTTTGTTTATGCATCCAAAGGCCAAATTTGGCTCACCATTTTTATAGTTCCCCTGTAGAGCTCTAATTGATTCCAGGGTTAGAGTCTTTCTTTCCTACATGGACTACAACACATCAAAATGTTGGCTGGAGCCACCTCATCTTGATCGTAGCTTTGAGGGAATGTCTGTGATCGTAGTTTTGGGGGAATGTCTGTGGGAATTGGTTTTTCTGGCCTAGTTTAATCCTCTTAAACTGTCCGCAGCTTTCTTTAGTATTCCACTTTTATAATGTCACTTTTATAGATTTCAGTGGAGGAGAGTGTTACTGGGGTACATTTATACTACAAACTTAGACTAGTTTAACTAGTGCCCCGTCCAAGGAAATTCAGGGTGTGGGACTACTGATCTCTGACAGTCTTAGCATTTACAAAACTACGGTTCCCAGAATGCATTGGGTACCTGTGATGTCATCTGGTAATGAAGAACGGGAACTCTGGGCGGGACTTACGCATGATTGGCAGCCCGTCCGTTCCGTTCCGCGGCTTCCCTGGCCTTGGTGGGGCTGCCCCCGGTTGGCGTGCCCCACCGCTGCTCACCCAGGCACCTGGCGCGCCCCCCCCACCTGTCCCCCCCAGTGAGCAGGTGCCCCACCGAGGCCAGGGCAGCCGCGGAACAGAACGGACAGGCAGCCAATCACGCGTAAGTCCTGCCCAGCGTTCCCATTCTTCATTACCAGATGACATCACTGTTGGGTACCAATGACAGTACCATCTCCTAGTCCTCAAGCAGGAGCAACACCCCCACGCCCCAGTGCTCTTCCACAGGTACCTGGATATGTTTGCATGGCCTGGGAAAGCTGGCATGATGGGACCCTGGGTGGGTGGCTGCCTGGGAGGGGTACTATGCTTGGATCTGTCCCTAGCTTATTTTGGGGCCAGTGGAGCTGGCTTCCAGTGGGACCACTGGGGGCAGGTGCTTCCTCAGTCACCCCCGCAGCCAACCAGCCCATCTCCCCATTCTTGCAACATGAAAGTTTCAGCTTAATTGCCTTTAGGAATAATTGGAGAAGAATATGACAGAAGTCGGATGTTATGCATTCTTGAAATAATTCATTTTTTTTCATTTATCATTTATTATGGTCAAAGACCAGAAAATTTGAAATAAAAAAGAATAAAAGCTTAAATGTCTTGTATCCATGAGACACAGCATATCTTGAGAGGATGCAAGAAAACGATGGACTTTGCCTGATCAAACCAAATTGGGATAGCACATTAGTAGTTCAGGAAAGCAGCCATGACCTCACTTGACCATTAATCCATCAAAGCCTATATGGAGTGGCTTGTCTCATCTTGCAAGTATGCCAGTCTCTCTGTCCAACAGTGCATTAGGAAGATACTAACAGCATATTCCTATACACATACATTCCGAAGAAGTCCCATTGTGTCAGTGGGGCTTTCTCCCAGGAGAATGTGTACAGCAGTGGTTCCCAAACTGTGGGTCAGGAGGATCCACCAGTGGGTCGCGAGCCAATTTCAGGTGAGTTGCGAAGCACCTAGAGCAGCCATATTGAAAATATGGGGAGATGGGATGTGGGAAAGGGGGAGGGCTGTGTGGTGGTTTTGCTTGTGTCAGGGAATTATTGGGTCAAATCGGCTTTTTTCTTTCTGATCCACTTTGCTATTGGAAAATGACCCAACTGATTTGATTGCTGCATTCTCAGGAAAGCGGCAGGCTCTGCATCACAATGACAGCACTTCCGGCCATGACATCAATTCCAGTGGGTCCTGGACAGATTGTCCTTCTAAACAGTGGGTCCCAGTGCTAAAAGGTTTGAGAACCACTGATCCAAGGGGTGATATTGAAGCTGAAGTAACAGGTCTACAACAGAGCTTCTCCTTAATTGTTTTTGCAACTTTAGAAAAAGAAATCCTGGCCTCAGATTTGACCCAATAATTCCTGCCCATTTTCAGAGCCATTTCGGAATTCTCTTCTTTTGCTGTGCAAGCCAGCGTCTTTAACAACACCTCATTTGTTCCTTCAAAACCATCAGCACTGCACAAAAGCAAATCTGACTCATATTTTGCTGCCCGGCAACGCTAGAATAACTACCCACTGTTTGGAAGCGTCCTTTATGCCACAGGCAGTAAATACATGAGATGTAAACCATACTTATATAAACTAATACCACTTGTAAAAATAGCACACTATTCAGAAGACCTCAAAGTGTGACTGTTGAGAGAGGTGGAGACTACCAGCCTGATCATTCTATGGTGCATTGCAGTGGCAATCAAGTCACGCAGTTGAGTGGTCCTTTGCTCTGCTGAAGGGACCCCCACATCTCGTAGCAAATAGGAGCAGATCCAGGGACTAGCAGTCACCAGTGCTTCGATGCACACCCTGTCCTTCAGACCACAGAGTTGTACAATGGCAACTCTGCCGCAGAGTTGCGGCAGATCAGAGCGCAAACTGGACCACTGAGGCTGCACGGGGGGGGGGGGCAGCAGGAAGATGCTATGTATGGAACCCCTCTTGATTCCTCAGTCTTTATTCCTGATGTCTTCCTGAGCCTTATTCCTGCCTTGCCTCCTGGTTCTGACTCTCTCATGCTTGCTGGCTGTCATCCAACCCTGACAGCGTGCTTGGACCGAGCACCAAGGCGCCCTGTTCAGCTTCGGCTCACCAGTCACATGCATCAGCATGCATGAGAGATGTCAGACAGAGTGCATGAGCGTGCTTCCGGCACAGCCACTCCTACAAGCTCTGCCACAACAAGACAGGCAGGCTGGATGGTGGCTGAGCAGCCTGACAGTGGTAGCGGGAGAAGTGCTCCTGTAGCCTTCTGGTCTTTGACCTGCACAGAGGCACATTGTCACCCCACACCAGCCTCCAAAGCAGTAGTGTTGCCACTGATTACCTTGCAATCCCTCCCGTCCTCCAAGAAGCTCAAGACAAGGTGTGTGGTTTGGCTTCCCTTTTGTTATCTTCACTGCAGGTCTGCAAAATAGCTGCGTCATGTCCCACAATGCTCCTCTTGCTGATGCCCAGCGAACAGCCAAACTCTGCTCTTGCTTGGTGGCTGCCTATTCTTGCCCAGGCAGGCCTGCTTTTCTTCTCCTCCTTAGGGCTGCCAGCTCTGGCTAAAGCTGATCCTGCATATTGTTTTTCCTTAATATGATGCAATCTCATTTAACAAGAGAGGCGCAGTTAAAATCTCCAGGATTGATTTCAGTAGCAGTGGCGTAGCTAAGCCAAGGCGGTGTACATTGCCCCCTGTCTACTGTACATTCCCTCCTTGCTGAGTGGCAGTTTTCTGCAATCTGCTCTGGGGATAGCACAAACCAGAGGCACATGGCAAACACCGCTAAATTGGCCCTCTTGTCCACCCTCGTATCCCTACAGGCCCAAATGGAGCTGTTTCCGGGGCCACAGCCACACATGTGCAGAGAGGGGGTGAGATTTGCTTGCTCCCTTTTGCATTGTGAGCACTTATATTGCATCATCTCTCCAGTCCTCTGTCAGGTTGATCCCTGAGCTCATTCTCTGACTTACAATTGCCATTGCCTTCAGGTTGACCTTTCTGTGGATAGGTCTGCAGTGCCCCCCTATCCCATGTCTTGCTAGGATTTAGACTCTAATTCCTGGGTGCTCAGCTGTCTGCAGCCCAGGGCAAATGACACACAAGTTCCCTGGGCCTTCCTATCCTCCACCCCAGCAGTATCTCATTCATTGTCCATGAGATCTCTTTAAGGACAAGGCCCATCCAAAGGATTTCTTTCCATCATGTTTGTGTTGCATCGGAACAGGAAGCCCATGGAATGTTCACAGCAAGGCAGACTATGGAAATGGAAGCAACGGGCAGATTTCTGCAGTGCCGGTGGCATCCAAACTTCAAAGCATAGGAAGTGCAATATTAAAGTTGAACAGTGTTGAAAGTTTTTGCTTGAAAGGGAGAAAAAACACCGAGGAAATTCATGAAACAAGCAGTAGAGTTGAGGAAAGAGGAAAGGCACCATGATGTTGTTAATGGGATTTCCATGTGAGTGTTGATGACAAAAACATAGCGGGATGAAATGTAGCTCAAGATTTACAGAAAAATGATTTGGCAAATTAAGTCCATGTAAAGTTGTAGTAATTTGATTTATGATTTCATGCTGAAACCATGAAAACATGGGATTTCACATGGCAAAAATGACTTCAGACGCTTCTTGTTTATTTCGACACTGGGGACGGGACTTGTTAACATGCTACTTTTTTCATTCTTTAGAAGTCTACCGATATGGATAAAATGGATTTTGCTCTGTTGACAGCACCGGTGTCAGTTGGTGGAAGACCATGCAGGCTTTTGAGTTACATCAAGTGACTGCAAGTGTATAGTCTGCACCACAAAATTCCAACCTAAATTATCTTAACTGTAATACAACTATGAAAATCACATTGGGAGCCATGTTTTCCTATTATACAGTGATGGCCTAGCAGAGGCCTTAGAAGGCCCCCCCTCCAGAGGCCCCCCTCAGAATGCTTTGGGGGAGGTGTGACTGAGGGGCAGTATGGGGGGACAGCACATCCAGGCATGCCCCCAGGTGGCACAATGTCTAGGGCAGCCACTGTTATACAAAGCAGAGAATCACATCTCTCCAAAAGTGTGGCATATGCTGTGTTGGATACAATGGGCACAAACAGCCAATGTGGCTGGTCATTTTCCAAGATGAGGGATGAAATCCATTTTACCAGTTAGGTGAAGTTGCTAGGAGTTTTCTGGGGAGCAGCTTTTCTGGATTTCAGGGGTCTGGAGGGTGCTTTAAGGCTAGTCTTGCCTGCATTGCTCTGCATCCTGAAATGCCTGCTTAAGCAGCACATTTATAAATAGACAGATTATTACAGAGACACCCTAAGTCTCTGGTACTGCCTCATCCAAAGCAAACTTGCAAAAGGCTTTCCACTGTAAGAGGGAGTGTAAAGGAATACATTTTCCTTTTGTCAATGCAGGGGGGGGGAATCAAAGGAGGAAGGAAGATTGTGACCAAGGGCCAAGTTAGAACATTATGAGGCTGACACCAGTCTGTATCTCTTTACTATAAAATCTAAAAGAAAAGCACATGATGTGCTTTTTTATCACTCTTATAACATCTACAGCACAATCCTATGCATGTCTACTACTCCCATTGTACGCAATGGGGCTTTCTTCTAAGAAAAAGTGTATAGGATTGCAGCCTTAGCTTGGCTCCAGAAATGGCACCCTAGGAGCAGTAGTTGCAAAAGATTTGTCACAAGCTACCCATGATTTTAGGGGACCTGTTTGTACATCGGTCTTGTGGATGTGTGGTGCGCACTGAACCTTTTGCATATGTGGAGGAGCTACAGCTTTGTGACAGAGCGCGTGCTTTGCATTCAGGATGGACACCATTCAGAATGGCTTTGCTTTCACCCTTGGCATCTTCCGTTACAGGCTCTTAAGTAGCAGAGTTGGGACAGAATTTCACTGGATGAGCTACTGAGTTCAACTACACTGGGCTAGAAGCACCAATGGTTTGGTTCAGTATAAGGGAGGTTTGTAGGTTCATCATTCTTTGCCCAGAAAAGAAGAGAACTGAATTACTATATATGTCACTGCCTTATGCTTAGTCCTTCTGACCATGTTCTCCATGCTGTTTATTGGTGGCTCTATAGGATTGCACATGGTTGTCTTTCTCAACCCTACCTTGAGAGGTCAAGGACTGAAGCTGGGACTTTTAGATGCAGGTCCTGTGCTCTACCACTGAGCGATGGCACCAAGTGCAGAATTTCTCATTAGTCTTTTATAATGTCAAGAGTTCTAGATACTGACAGAAAGTAAGATTAGGACAAAATATTATGTAAAAGCACTGAACTAAAAACTCTCACTAGAAAATTTCAAACTGTTAACACTCACAAAAGGAACATAGCAAGAGTAAGGCAGCGGCGGCATTCAGCCGGTATGCTGGGCGGGACTTACCTTTGAGCAGCAGTCCGCCCGTTGTGTCACGCCATGTTCCGCCGCTTTCCTGCCCACCCTGGCGGGCGGAAAAGCGGCAGAACGCGGCATGACGCAGCGGGCGGACTGCCGCTCAAAGGTAAGTCCCGCCCAGCGTACCGGCTGAATGCCGCCGCTGGAGTAAGGCCTGCAGCGTCCAAGATGGCTGCTCCCAAGTTGTGACCCACCAAGTGGGTCCCAACCCTCAGTTTGAGAAACACTGCCCTAGAACATCTCAGAATATGAGTAGCTTCATATGGGAGATTCATATGGGAGATTTTTGCAGGAACGTGACATCTGTATTCAACAACCTCTTTCTTTAACTCATGGCCTTCTACTTTTCCTCCTTTTGGAAGGACAGTGCAGAAGGATCTCTCTGGGGCTGTATAGTTGGCTGGAATGGATGATATTTTAGCAGAAGAACCAGATGTTATGTGGCGCTTTGTGGCTTCGTATAGATATTTTATTGTATAAGAAGGGACTATTTTTGTCTTACCAGGCAAACTTAATGGTCCTAGGTTTTGGAGGGGAAGACAACTTGAATTTCTTTTTAATTCTGTATTTCTTGGCTTGCTGTATTAATGAGAGTAAGCTCCTCAGATTATTCCTCTCATTGGGCTGCCTTTTTGTCTTTTGATGCTTTTCTTAAAAGCATATTTGTTAAAATAGATATCTTGCCCTTCCTGCGAATGTCCATACGCAGCAACAATGTAAGGATTATGCAGATGATGGTATCTTCATTCCTGTAGCTGGATAATTTGACTTTCCAGGTG
The DNA here is from genome assembly GCA_029204185.1 of Lerista edwardsae. Lineage (NCBI taxonomy): Eukaryota > Metazoa > Chordata > Lepidosauria > Squamata > Scincidae > Lerista > Lerista edwardsae. Next base: position 6,346,916 of record JAJKFI010000060.1, on the reverse strand, counting down.
TTTCCCTAAACTCTCCAGAGTTAGTCTTAAGTATTATAAAGCTACTTTGGACCACACAGTTGCAGGAAGGATAGAAGGGTCAGATAGCCAGCAAATAGCTTCTTCTCATGCAATATGTGGCTTTATGTTTCAGGAAATGTATAAGCCATGCTTTAGCCAAGGTAGCATAAAGGGATATAAATACAATACAATAAAATTCAATCACCAGAACCCAGTGGCAGTCTTATGTAGGGGAGACGCTAAGTTTTGCAGGAGCCTAGCTCCTGTGTCATGCAGGCCCCCCTTGCCTTCAGAGCCATTCGCAGCTCAGAGAGCAAAGCCTCCTAAACCAGCTCTCCAAGCCGCAAACAGCTCTGAAGGCGAGGAGGAGGGGCCACCTGACACAGGAGCTAGGCTCCTGCAAAACTTAGCATTTTGCCCCCATCTCCAAGAACACCACTGACAGAACCATGTAAACACAGAAGCAGCACTGTCACTATTCAATAAAAACATTCTTGCCAAAAAAGAAGTTGGAATCAACGATCATCAGACTTCATCTTTACCCCAAAAAATAGTCTTCACTTGGCACAGGAAACACATCACAATGCATGCCAGGTGAGCTTCTCTGGGCAGGCACTCAAGTTGTGAACCCTCTTGACAGTCACCATTCAACTAAGCTCAGAGGACAGAAGGATTCTGAGAAGGGCCTCCATTGATTCACAAGAGTGCACTTGTGTGGTGGGACAAACTACTACTACTGCCGCACTGCAATGGTCAATATGAATAAGATCTGGAAAAGGAAAGATTTCGCCAGAGGCGGTCCGGTCCAGGAATGCGCCCCATGGCAAGGTGACGAAACCGCGCCCCCGGCACGTTGCCCCACCCTGTGGGGCAACGTGCCATGCCTCCCCGCCATGCCTCTCTGCGCCCGGAAGAATTCCATTTCAGAGCGTTCCAGGCGCACGCGAGGGTGGGAGGGCCAAAAAGCGCCCGGACTCCGCGCAATGGCACCCCCCTGCCGCCTGGCACCCATGCAGCTTGCCATCCCTGCACCCCCCTGGATCCGCGACTGGATATCACCCTGAATACAAAAGGCAGACTAGTTAGAGCAATAGTCTTCCCTATAATGTTATATGCATGTAAGATGCATATAACGTTGGATAGGAAGAATGGCTGATTGAAGAGGAATTGGTGCATGTGAATTGTGGTGCTGGTGAAAATTGTTACATATACCTTGGACAGCCTGAGTAACCAATAGAGAAGTGTTGGACCATACAAAACCAGATACAGAAGGTACCCCAATGGCAGCAGAGAGGCCAGTACCATTTGGCGCTGGGCCTCCCTCCACCCAGTTTGACTCCCTCCCCCCTCCTTGACTCCCCCCTGCCTCCCCCCACCCTGAGGAGCCTGCCTGCCAGCCAATGGGATGCTGCCTTCCCCCAGACCTCCAAGGCATCCTTCTGGCACAGAAGCCCAGCACCACCTTGTGCTGGCCTCTGCTGGCATTGGGTGTCTCCCAGCAGCAGGAAAGTGCCTTACTATACGGCATTTTTGCTACACCCAGTGCCAGTGGTGCAAGAGCTCAGGACTGGGCTCTCAGGATGCTTCTTTAGCTCTAACGTTGTTTAAATTTCCTACACTGATTGGAACTGCATAGAATTTGTTTGGAGGCTATGTTTATTCACTCCTGAATCCGGAGAAGGGAAACAGAAGAACTTAAATGTCACTATTGGATCCTGGAATAAATTCTCAGTGCAAATCGGCCTTTTCACATACTCTTGTCTTCCTCCTCATATTTATATCTGACATTTCATCGAAGCAGCTGCCCCATAATTATATCTGGACAGGATCTAATGGAACGAGGCCCCAAATTACTAGGGCCTTTCAGGCAGTACCACAGTATGAATGTCGATCCTCACAGTCATTATCCTGTATCTTTCCAAACTGTGCAGCTTCCTATATAAGAAAGAGGACAATTCTTGATTCTGCATGCTATCATTTTCCTTGCTGAAGCAGCTTAAGGGATGAGGACACTGGCAATTATCTTAGCAGCAAATACTATTAGTGGAAATAAAACTATGCAACTCTTTGCTAAATCCAGCCACAGAGTTTGACTCGGTGACCTGCTGCATGAAAATCTTCTGGATGATTTAGGTAAGCTGCTTATACAAGCAGCTTCTTGCCATGGTTGCAATTTCCTCTATTTTCTAGTGCATCATCTGTCCTTTGCTGTTGGAAAGATTGAGAGAGGGTAGTTGGTGATTGCAATTAAGAGTGCCGCTATTGGAAAGGGTGGATTAACAAAAAGGGTCAAGTCCCGTGGGTTGCCAAGTGTTTGATAGGCTCTGGTCCTGTGCAGTTAACACTACCTGCCATGCAAGCAGGCAAAACCTTTCCCATCAGTTCATCTGAACACCATGGAAAGTTTCACTTCTGTAATTGCTTCATGACTGCTGCCCCTCCATTCTGACCTCAGCAACCTGCATGTTCACCAGAAAAGGCTTCAGGTCAGATGTGTTTTGCCACACCTGAATGAGGAAATTGTAGCTCAAGGAGGACCTCCCTTTGAAGGTCTGATCCCTCTATCAGCTAAGCAGTTGCTGATTCCCACTCACTGAGTAGTCCCTGATTGGTTGGGATCACTCAGGAAAAAAGATGATGGGGAAAACAATGGCTGGAACCGTGCCTTTAAAGGGTAAAAACAAGAGCTTTGGAGAGTACTATTTCACTCTTTGAAAGCACAATGTTCACTTCAACTGTCTTTGCAGGAAGACATTTGACAGCTGGGCTGAAAGCATTCTTATATAACACTTGAAGTGCCGAACTTATTCTACAAAGGTTGGTGTTAGCTATCATTTTACAGAGATTACACATGTCTTACGATATGTTAATCTCCCCTTTTGCACAACCAGGACTGTTTAAAAACAAACACTTGAAAGATGTACCGTTAATTGTAATGTGTGTTAAGAACTGCCAACGACTGTAAGAAAACAGCAGGGTCTTAGATCTAGTTGCATGATTCAGGAGCCAGATTGTTTTTCTCTATCACTACCTTAATTAGGTCAAAACCCTACCAATCCTACAGTCTTTTCCTTTGTGAGCTGGCAGTCAGCTAGGCCTGTTTTAATTATTTGCCAAAGAGAAAGTCAACGGTTAGATCATTAATTCATCAATCAACCAATCACACCTGTGTTTATAAGTAGACCTAAATATTCAGCGTGAGTCATTCCAGAACGGAGCTCGGCATGACAGCAAAAGAACATGCTGGAGCTAGTTGAGGATCCAAGAAGTTGCTTGTCAGGTTCTACTCCGAATTTTACAGTATGTTGCGACCTGTCTCCTATCTCTGAATGACAAATCATGCAATCAAAATCACACCGATCACATGTCTTATCACAAAGTCAGGGTTACATTCTTTCTTGGAATATTTGTTGTCTGTCAGAACAGATCATACAACTGTTTGTGTCTTCGCCTTAGCTATATTAGGGTTTCTCAAATTGTGGGTCTGGGTCATGATCCAATGACTAGTGGGTCCTGGATTGGGCCCTCCCACCTGCTCTTGCATCCAGTCAGCTCCAAATCGGAGCCCTCCAGAGGCAATTGGAGGCTGCATTGGGCCTTCACGGGCCTCAGAAGACCACTGCAATTCTCCAGAAGCAGCCGGAAAGTAACTTTCCGGTTTATTTCCAGGTTCATCCAAGTATCTTCCAGTTGCTTCCAGAGGCCTGTGGAGGCCTTCTGAGGCTAGGGCGCTGGTGAAGGAGGTGGCTTGTGCCTCCTCTGTCAACAGAACAGGTGGGTTGTGGCAGGCGGGGAAGTACAGTATGAGAACCCCAAGATATATTATTATACAGCAGTGGTTCCCAAACTGTGGGTTGGGCTCCACCAGTGGGTCGCAAGCCAGTTTCAGGTGGGTTGCAAAGCACCTAGGCAGAGGCGGATCTACAGGGAGGGCAAAGCTCTAAGTGTTGCAAGGAGCCTTACCCTGTCATGTAAATCCCTCCTCTCCCTTGCTGCTGTAGCCAGTAAGCAACGCCAAGATGTTGCTTTTCCCTGGGAGGATTGGCTAAAACGGTGCAGGAGAGGAGTGATTGCCACTGCAAGGTAAGGCTTCTTGCAAAACTTAGAGCTTTGCCCTCCCTTAGATCTGCCTCTGCACCTAGGGCAGCCATATTGAAAATGTGGGACGATATGATACTGGAAATGGGGAGGGCTGTGTTTGTTTTGCTTGTGTCAAGGATGTAAATTGGCCTTTTTTCCCTTTCTGATTCACTTTGCTATTGGAAAATGGCTGAGAAATAACCCTTCGTTTTGCTGCATTCTCAGGAAAGCGGCAGTCTCTGGCGTCACAATGATGGCACTTCTGGCCATGACTTCACTTCCAGTGGGTCCCGGACAGATTGTCATTTTAAAAAGTGGGTCCTGGTGCTAAAAAGTTTGAGAACCACTGATCTGTCCTAATGGGAAGTGTGGCCCTTACAGGCAGGGAGGGTACATGAGAAGCAAGATTATGGGACTAGGGGGTTGAGAAATTCAGGATTTCACTTTACTTCTCCCACAATCCTTTGAGGTATTTTGATTAGTTTCATTTGGAAAAAGTTTCACTGGACCCTTAGGGGGTGTCTCTCTTCCCACCCTCAGCAGTATTCTCTACAATATTTTGTCAACGTAACCACAGAAGCTGTGGATATCTTATAACTTAAAGATCAATGCAGCACAGGTTACATGTAGGAATCCGGAGTCGCTCCCTTTAACCCTCTGAGTGCTGGCCAACCAAGAAGAAAAGCTCTTTGCAGAGGAATTGGGAGGGGGGAGGGAGAGTGAAGTGGGCGGAGTCAGCTCTAATTTTAACTAGTGGAACTGAGTTCCCCCGCGTTCCCCCTGAATGACATCACTGCATGTATAGTATATACGGTTATTGGCATATATTGTGCTATTGTACAATCTAACCTTATTGGGTTATTTATAGGAGTGTGCTCTGTGGCCTGTTTTCCGTTGTTGTTTTTCTAATCCAGCACGAAAACAGCAAACTAATTGGATGGAGACATCTGCTTAGGGCTTATGCAGGGCAATCACCTGCACCCATATGCATCACCCAAATGTTGTGTTCCTATACCTTGGCCAAGTGCTTTATGTAGGGCACAAACTCAGCCCCAGGGTACTTTTGAATGGTGCTGCTTTGGCTGCCTGATAGCACCTCTTTAGAATCGGGCAGCTACTGACAAACAATCCTGTGGCTTCAAGGGGAAAAGCGAGCATGAAAAACAAAACGAACACCTAGGACACAGAATGGAAGTGAGCTGCTAATGCTACCATCTAATAACAGCCTTGGGACAACAAGGTGCTCTAGATGGATCCAATCCAAAAAGCTGCAAGCCCAACCAAAAACCGCCAGCGACTCTGTGAGCGTGTTATGTAATCCCTTTGGTAAACATTGTGTAATTTCAGGTGTTTACCACATTGGAAGAACTTGCCTCATGTGCCTTCAGCAGAGATGAAGAGTCTTGTCCTGAGCATGGAGAATGGTAGAGCCAAACATTTTGTCTTTTGTATTCCGGAAGGGTCAGCAGGAAACTGCAATAGTAGATGGGCAAGCTTGGGCACAATTGACTGAGGGTCCAATCCTAGCCTGGAGTTAGGCCAGCAAACTTTGGCTGGCACAAGGGCCACAGTAAAGTGTGTTTGGACCACTCTCGGAGTCAGGGAGGATGGTGCACGTCTGTGTGCTGGCCTCTCTGACTCTGAGAGTGGTCCAAACATACGTTATGGTGTCCCTTGTGCTGGCCAAACTTTGTTGGCTTAACTGTGCCGGTCTAATTCCAGATTAGGATTGTGTCTTGATTTGTTCCCTATGTGGCTGCCTCATCACTAACAGCCCAATTCTATTAGAGCTTCCAGTCCTGTGGTATAGGGGCACAGAAATGGCCACAGCTGTATCCTGAAGGGCCAGAGAGGCAGCCTGAGGTCTCTTACTCCGTGACACACCCCTAGGAGTCTACTCAACTCTGCACCAGCTCGTTAACTGGCACAGATTTGAGGAGACCTGTCAGGTCAGGAGATTTGAGGTCAGACTCGAGATGGGGGTTAGGATGTGGTGGAGGCCTCCTCCCTGCCCTTTCCCAGATCTGAACCCAGGAAGCCTTTTCACTACTTCTGCATAGGGTTTAGAGTGAAGTGACGAATGAAGTCCTCCAAAACTGGAGCAATTTGAGCCAAGGTGAAGGGAGCTAATGGGAGGGATTGTGGATAGTTTGAGTCTAGGGTTGGGTAAAAGAGGGAAAGGTAGGGTAAGAAAGGCAGTGCTAAAAGCCTGCAGGAGCATTTTGTGGCCCCTGGGATTAAGGAATTTGTAAAGTCAGCCTGGAACTATGAAACTGCCAGGATAAAACTACTGTGGTGGAAGCCCCTTCACACGGTGGACTGTGATTGCTGGTGTTGAAGAGCAGCAGAAATGGGGCATCAGAAGACTCAACAGTGAATATTATGCCAGAATTGAGATTGGGATTAAGTCTGACCAGGGCCGCCCCCAGACCTCGTGACACCTGAGGCGACATGCCAAATGCTGCCCCGCTTACCCAGTGATGTGCCAGCCTCTGCTCCTCCCACTCTCCAATGTTCTCACTTAGCACTCCTTCCCACGTTTTCTCTTCCTCTCCGCCCCCTCTTCCTTTTCAATCCAGGGAGTGGAAAGAGGAGGAGGAGCAGTGAAGGCTAGTAGGCCTTCACTGGGGGTCCTCCACCAACTTGTTGCCTGAGGCAACTGCTTCAATTGGCCTCATGAGTCAGCCGGCCCTGTGGCTAATCACCAGCATCACCCTCTAAGTTATAGTGTCATGAGTGTATGCATGGGACTGGGGCCAGCCCTCCTATGAGCCCCCCCAGTCCACTGCATTACATTACAGCTGCTCTTCTTAATGGGCCACCATGGATCCAAGGCCATCAGCACAGCCTCTCTCCTCAACTTCCTGGCTCCCTGTCTTCAAAAGACAGAAAGGAAAGGGAGCCACTCTAGGCCACCAGTCTCAGCTCCCCTCCCCACTTCCTCTTTCCATCCTCCACCAACTTTGTCTTTTGAAAAGGTGAGGGAAAGACAAGGGAGGTGCTAGGGTAAATAGGCTATCTCAGAATGCCTGATGCAGGGGAGTTGCAGCAAGATACAAGTGTCTTGTTGTACGTGCTCCCTGAGGCATTTGGTGGGGCACTGCAAGTTACAGGAAGCTGGACTAGATGGGCCCTTGGCCTGATCTTGGGGACTGTTCCTATGTTCTTATGAAGGAACAGAACTAGGAAGAAGGAGATGTGGTAGGAGAAGGCGGTAGGTGGTTTCAAGGGGATAACATTTTGGGGTGTTCTTTGCATGCTGCAATGAACTCTGTCTTGGGCACCAGAGTCTGGCTGGGACATAGGATCAGTCCATTAGAGCAGGTTTGTTGCCATTTTGTAAGACAGCAACTGGTCCTACTCAGTCCTACATTGGAGGCAAAATTCCCCTTGAAGCAGCCAAGAACTTTAAAACTATAATACTGAATAAATATAGCTTTGCTCAGGAGTTTGAACTCTGAGCAAATTTATAATAGCTTGTTCAGTGCACAGAACTGAGTCAGACTAGTATTGGTAGGAAATGGAGCTGGATCAGCAAGCTACTTTTTTGTCTTCCTGCTGTGGCAAAATGCCTTCCAAGAAGATGTGTATTTTCCACCACATCCTCTATGGTAATGAAGAATACGGAAATTTAGAGCTGGGTTTTTGAGCCACGATTTCTTCTTTATTACCAAAATAGAAATGCTGAGTATATGCAAGTAAATGTTAAGAGTTCGTTACTTGTCCCTATGTGGCCTGTTTAGCTATTCCTTAATCATTGAATGTTAACATAAAGATACTTTATCTGATATTGGAATATTGAGTTGTTTTAGAGCGCAATCCTAAACTGGAGTTAGGCCGGCATAAGCTAAACCAGCAAAGTTTGGCCAGCACCAAGGGCCACCATAAAGCATGTTTGGACCACTCGTGAAGTCAGGGAGGATGGCTCACGTCTGTGTCCTGGCCCCTCTGACTCCGAGAGTGGTCCAAACATACATTACTTTGGCCCTTGTGCTGGCCAAATTTTGCTGGCTTAGCTTATGCTGACCTAATTCAGTTTAGGATTGCACCCCCAATTAGGTTCATAAAATGGTCCATTTCACTATTCAGATTGAAATCTGAGATAACTGAATCCCAAATTATGTGCTGTGGCTCTTCAAGGAGCCACGGAAACCAGATGGGGGTGGAGTGGGGTGGGGTGGGGAGCAGAATCCTTACGAAAAACCTGCCACCCTATACAATGTATAAGATTGTGGCCCTAATGGAGAGCTGCGGCCAATGACCCAGTAGGTGAAGGGAACCGCCAGTCAAAAAAGCCAGCCACTGCTGAAAAATGTTTATTTATTTACAATTTTTTTTGTACATGTTGGTTTACAGCCTTCTTATTCTTTTCTGTTCACTGCTATTGCTTTCCCTCTCTGCAGCTGTTTTGGCACCTTTGAAGCCATTTTTTTCCTTTTTTTACTCCCTGGAATAGTCACTGAGCCAATTTGAGATCAGGCAATGAGTGAGTTAATATAATGATGCTATGCAGCCAATAGGATTCAACTGCACAATGATGTCAACTGGGGCAAACCAAGCCAGTTGAGAGTAAGGGCAGTGCTTCTTAGCTCTGCACTATCTTTGCTCTGAATAAGTAGACACTTTCAACGCCTTTCAGGGAAAAATCTCAGCCGGCGTAGGGGCGGCTTACCTCTGCCCATCCACCATGCAACTGGGCTGACGCTGCTGTCTGCGTTGGCCCAACGCCCCTCGCGCTGGTGCAAAGGTGCCTTATGGCATGTTTGCAACAGTGCTGGGTCAATGCAAACGGCTTGCATTGTACCTTAGGATGGCGCCCTGTGTTCCCCAGAAGGTCAGAGAAAAGCATGCCCCAGCTGTTACAAGTTTGAGAAATATTTATTTATTTATTAAATTATATCCCGCCTTTATGCCCGAAGGCACTCAAGGCGGCATTACAATGAACAATAAAAAACAAAATTTAACATTAAAAACAATTTAAAACAATATTAAAATACAATTAAAAAATTAAAAAACAATGAGCAACAAGCCCCGTGGATCATAAAATTAATAAGAGTAAAAAGATATAGCCTGTCAACAAAAAGCTTTTTGAAATAAAAAGGTCTTCAGCCCCCGCCGAAATATTAACAAAGAGGGGGCAGTTCTCAATTCGAAGGGGAGGGTATTCCAAAGTTGGGGGGCCACCACCAAGAAGGCCCTCTTCCTGGCCGCCGCCCCCTCACCTCTCCTGGTGGCGGCACAGTCAAAAGGGCTCCCCAGATGATCTGAGAGTACGGGTAGGAGTATATGGAAGAAGGCGGTCCCTCAAATACCCCGGACCTGAGCCTGACCTGAAATATTGACCGGACCTGAAATATTGTCGCAATGGCCTATGCTAAACAGTAGCATCGACCGATGTGGTGCACAACTTGCAAACATAATGCCTGCTGCATGGAGCACACACACACCCCACACACAGAGAGAGAGAGAAGCTATTTTGCATGCATGCAACACAGACTTGGGGGAAAGAATGTGTCAATTTGCCCAGAGAAACATTAGTGTTCAAAGGCATTTTGTCATCCTCTCTAAGCATTTCAGTTGCACAGTTCTGGCACTTGAATCATTCTTTTATCTTTCTCTCCTGAAGATTGATGTGGTAATAATACATATTCACATGGTCTCTGGAATGCTGGGGCTACAGTCCTTCAGATCTATAAAATATTCCCAATGACTTGCTCAGAATCTGCCAGGTGCTTCTCTGGCACCAGATCGTTGAAACAAATGGCATTTATATAAGAGACTTTATGCTGACACAGAGACATTCAGAGGACTGATGTTCATAACCACTGGGCTCATGGGTGTCTGCTATGTTCTCTTTAATCCTGTGGTGGCTCTGCTGATGGAGAACAGGTCACTAAATTCATCCACCACCAGCAGAAGTCGCTGGTTTTGCAGGCCAGAGCAGGCCACCTTGGTGGTAGATGTGCTTTGATGTGCAAAACAGGCACTTACTGCTCATGGCAAACTAGTTAGCTAATGCACTAACCACATGCAGGGGGCTGAAGAAGATAAAAAGCAGCCACTGGAAACACTGCAATCAACTGAACATCAATCAATCATTTTTATTATGTAGCTGTGGGCTATCACAACAGAACTGCATTCCCCAGGCTTCCCATAGCTGAGGCAGGCTTATTTCTCAATAAAAATTGGCAACATGCTTCACAGTTACACTCCAAAAGTTCTTTCTAGATCTTTGCAATGCTAAATATTGGAGTCCACTGAGGCAATTACCTCTGGGAGCAGAATTGGGGCAGGGCGTCTACCTCCACCTTCTCAGGTTGGAATGGGGATGAATGAAAGAGGAAGTGTGGAGGAGATGACACTCTAGCCCACCACTCGACTCTTTCTCACACTTCCTTTTCCAGTCCAGTGAGTGGAGGAAACTGAGGCTAGCACCTCACTCGGCAAAGGGGGGCAGCATTCAGCAGCAGCTTCAGAGAACTTAACATATGAGAGGGATGTTGGAGTTGCAGCGCATCACAAGAGGAACATGTGTCAGCAGTGTGATGTAGCTACAAAGAGGGCAATTTTAGCCGCAATTTGTAGAACTGTCGCTTCCAAGTTGCAAGAAATTCCAGCATACAGACGTGCGCCATCCTCCCTGACTCTGAGAGTGGTTCAAATGCGTTTTACAGTGGCCCTTGTGCCCGCCAAACTTTGCTGGCCTAACGGTGCTGGCCTAACTCCAGGTTAAGATTGTGCCCTCAGTGTCCTACCATTCTAGTTGCAAGTACAGTGCTAAGTATTCTGGCTCCAGAAAAAGCCCTGTTGGATCAGACCAACAACCCATCTCTAGCCCAAGCATCCTGTTTCCCATGGAGACCAGCCAGGTCCTTTGGAGAAAGCCACAGTCAGTGGCGTCTCTACAGGGAGGGCAGAGCTCTAGGTTTTGCAAGAAGCCTCACCTTGCAGTGGAAATCACTCCTCTCCTGCACCGTGTTAGCCAATCCTCACAGGGAACAGCAACATCTTGGCATCGCTTACCGGCTACAGCAGCAAGGGAGAGGAGGGATTTACATGACAGGGTAAGGCTCCTTGCAACACTTAGAGCTCTGCCCTCCCTGTAGAGACGCTACTGGCCACAGTCAGGGCATAAAGGCAAGGACCCCTTTCTCCCATGGCAATCCCAGCAGCTGACATTCCCTGCCATCGTGTAGCCATGGGGCCATAGGCTTACATGTCCTCAGTGGGTTTATCAAATCCTCTTTTTAAGTCAACTAGTGGCCAACAGCCAAACTGTTGGAACCGCGTAAGATGTTTAAAATCTCCGTCAAGCTGCTTTCATGGAATCGGTTATAAATAAAAGGAACTGTAAAAACATTAAATTCCAAGTTTCTAGCACGAAACCCAAGTATCAGTGAAAACGCATCTGATTTCAACAGGAGAGAGATGTAGATCCCTATGCAAAAAACATCTCTGTCTTTTTAATTTATATAAACCTCCATTATTCATAATGTTGAGGCATTGCTTAATGCTGGCATTCTCTTGGGTGCAAATGATGTTTCATCACATTTATTTTTGGTCATTTTCACAATAAAACTAATCCTTCTCTCCAACATCCCACATATTTACACAGCCTGCGGGCCGATACGTAAACATAGGACTTGCAAATCAAATAGAAGGTATAATGCCTCTTAGCCTTTAAGTAAACCCCTCTGCTTACACTGCTGAATTCTTGGAAGTATTCCTATAGAAAGAGTCAATCCCTGTTTTCATTTGCTCTCGTCCTGGTCCATCTTATCACCAGGCAAACATTACAAGGCAACCAGAACCGAGATGACAAACACACCGTGGTGTACTGCTGACAAATAAAATGATTTTGTAGCATTTAAAAGTATCATCTGAGCAGTTGCCAACCATACCGTCGCCCTAAAGTCTTCTGCTATCCTGCTTGATGTCAGGTCAAAGTGTGTGGGTTGATACTTGTGCAGAATGTTAGAGCAGAGCTGAAAAAAAGCCAGAAGGTGATGGGGGTGTGTGCAAAAAAATGTAGGGAAGAAGAAGACCTTCTGTGCGTTTCTGATTTGGAGTATAAAAACTCTGGAGGCCAAGGCAGTGGAGAATGGCCTACTGAATGGGATGCAAGAACCAACAACATTCAACCCAGCCACGCAAACCAACAACCTTCTGCAGCAAAACTGAAACTGTTCCTCTAGTTCTTTCATCTGGCCTTTCTCCCCTGGGGCCTTCCGGGCTTGGCTTTTAAAGATGTGGTCACAACATAGATCACCTGGTCAAGCGCCACTCAGCCGGGAGAGAAGGAGCAGTCTTCTTCTTAGAGGCAGAAAGGAAGGTATAGTAGGTGACACAGGAACATAAGAAGAGCCCTGCTGGATCAGGCCAAAGACCCATCTAGTCCAGCTTCCTGTATCTCACAGTGGCCCACCAGATGCCTCAGGGAGCATACAAGACAACAGGATGCTCTCAGTCAGGGAGTTAATCATCTTCAGGATGTGAAATAGTTCAGTAGGAAGGAGGCCGGTTACCCTGTGATGCAGTAAAAAGGCAAGTCCAGGGTTAGTCTGGCGCATAAAAGACCCTGGGTGTGCAATCCTAACCTGGAGTTAGGCCGGCACAGTTAGGCTAGCAAAGTTTGGCTGGTACAAGGGCCACTGTAAAGTGGGTTTGGAGCACTCTCGGAGTCAAGGAGGATGGTGCATGTCCTCCGACACTTTTAGCCGGTGGTACACATGTACTGGCGATAAGGCTATAAGGCCCTTTAGATTGGGCCCTAAATTGCACACCCAGCGCACACCTAACTCCTAGCCTGGAGTTAGGCCAGCACAGTTAGGCCACCATAAAGCTTGTTTGGGTCACTCTCAATATCAAGGAGAGTGGCGCATGACTGTGTCCTGGCTCCGAGAGTGGTCCAAACATACTTTACTTATGTCCCTTGTGCTGACCAAACTTTGCTGGTCTAACTGTGCTAGCCTAACTCCAGGTTAGGATTGTGCCTTCACAGTGCTTAGCATTTGTGAAGCTCTTGGTCAGAGGCTGAATCCAAGGATATTATCTGGCAGGTAGCAGCAATGTATTTCTTGCCCAGAGGAAGATGAAGAGGAAATGAAACTATGACTATCAATTTTTCTTTCTTATGTCGGCAGTCACACCACTGTGTGTTACCCCTTGTTCACAACTGAGCCCCAAGGGTTCAGAATAACCCATGATTTATCATCCTCATAGTCATTAATATAAATGGCCTGCAATTATCGCTTTGCCAAGAATGTGTCTGGGCCGGCACTGTTTTAGCAAGCATTCGCCTGAATTGCGCATCTTTTTCTGGCTTTGTTAACTGAGATACCTCATTGAAGAGATTATTTCCCTTGCAAACTCAATCCCGTTTTATTTTGTCCCTCCTTCCCTGATATACACCCAGAGCAATTTCGATATCTTCACCATTCCAGAGCTCAATTCAGCAATCTCTTCCTGACGCCAAGGCATAGATTGACTCAACTTCCTTTATCAACAAGTACAGTACGTCCTTCCTGCAAGGGATGGAGCCTTGGCGAAGTGGCAGACACATGAAGGTCCCTAGTTCAATCCATGGTATCTCCAGGTAGAACTGGGAAGATCTGCTTTTGGAAACCTTTGGGAGCCAATGCAATCTACAGTAAGAACATAAGAACATAAGAAGAGCCCTGCTGGATCAGGCCAAAGGCCCATCTAGTCCAGCTTCCTGTATCTCACAGCGGCCCACCAGGTGCCCCAGGGAGGCATGTAACAACAAGATGCTTACATCCTGTTGCCACTGAGCTAAATGGCTCAAAGGTTCCTTTGAAAAGCTTCCTGTGTTCACCAATAGAGGGGAAAGCTCTCTGTGTGTCAGGAAAGAGGCATGGGAGCTGCTTCTCAACAGAGGTGAATAAGTCTACACATAGGGAAGCTTGTACACTGCAACTTATACAGGACAATGGAACTCATGTCTGTCAAACTCCTCCTAGTATCCTCAAGGGTTCAATGCAGAAGTGAACTGGACTGTCTGACAGTGCAATCCCGCACTGCCCGAAGTGGCGATGCAACATGGTTGCGTCAACGCTACACACTTAGCGCTGACATGTGGGCACCGAGCAGCACCCCCGCGTTGGTTCTAAGGCACTGAGACCAGCACTGCAGGCAGCGCCAGTCTTGGTGCGCTCGCACTGCACCTCCCTTGTGCCAGCTGAAGCCAGCTGGCACAGGGGAGGCGCCATGATGGCACAAGGGAGGAAATGGGCAGGGGGGGCGTAAATGAGCTGGCTGTGAGCAGGCCCGATTCGAGCCGCGTGGTCTCCTCAGATCTGCGCCTGCTCAGGCGCATTGGGGAGGCTGGCATTGGGCAGCCAAATGGTATCAGCCATGCACAGGTTTTTTTAAACTCACTTTCTGTTGCAGCATTTGGTCATAGATATACACTGGGTTGCAGTGCATTTGGAGAATGCCCGCTCAGCACTCAGAGTACTAGGAGACCTCTTTGATGGAGTTATTTGCTTGATTAATGCATACAGTAGTTTGCAAGTGTCCAAGTGAGTAAGTCAAACAAAATCCTTTGGGGGGGGCATTTCTGGCATTGGAAATACCTCGGCACTATGTGCTATTTTTGCGCTGCCGCCAAGTTCCTCCTCCAGCTTCAGAAATTGTGCCTCGCACCTCTTAAAAATGATTCTGAGATGTCATATTTTTGCACATGCCTGTAATTTGGGGGCTTTGCTTGCAGGCGTCAAAGCTGTCAGCAGCCATGCAACACAAATTGCCTTAATGTAGGAAAAGGACATCGTCACCACAAAGATGAGAGCACTGGAATGTATTAGATAATATTCTTTCCTTCCAAAGTTCCAGCTGCCTTTTTTTTTTAGATGTAATAAATGCATTTATGTACAAATGGAGACCTGTAGAATTCCATGGAAATAGGAGCAGCGAAGGTGCGAGCTCCTAAGTGCTGCAGAAGCTTCAGCAGTTGCCCCCCTGCCACCTTGGCCATAAAGTTGTACCCACAGGGGTTAGGTTCCACTTCCAGGTAGCGCAGCCACCTCTCTTGGCTCATCCCAGAATGCATTGCGTGGCCTGGAAGTGACAATGGCACAATTTTGCAGTGTGAAGGAAGGGGGAGGTAATAGTGGGGAGCTGGACTGGCCCAAGTCCTCCTGAGGCGGCCTGCCAAATGCTACCACCTTACCCAGTGATTGCCAGACTCTGCTCCTCTTCTAGCCTGCCACTCTCCTCTTCTCAACACCTCTGCTCTGTCCCTGTCTCCCTTTTTTCAATCCAGTGTGGGAGGGGAATCAGAGGAGTCAAGGAGGGGGATAGAAGTGAGTGTCCCCTGCCAATCTGCTGCCGGAGGTGGCTTCTACAGTTGGCTTCATGGATTGGTGGGTCCTGGTGGGAAAGTCTCTCTTCTGCACAGGAGGAGATGTGCAGCCAATGGCACCCACTAGGAGGCGTAGTGGGTGCAGACCGCACCAGGTGTGAGCAAGGAGGGGGGTAACACAACATATCCTGAGCCTCCATTCATTGATCTTGGGGTGCTGGTGGACAGTTCAATGAAGGTATCCACCCAGTGTGCGGCAGCAATTAAGAAGGCCAATTCCCTGCTTGGGGTAATTAAAAAAGGGGTTGAGAACAAAACAGCCAATATTATCATGCCATTGTACAAATCGATGGTAAGGCCACACCTGGAATATTGTGTACAGTTCTGGTCGCCGCATCTCAAAAAGGACATAGTGGAACTGGAAAAGGTGCAGAAGAGAGCGACAAAAATGATTACGGGGCTGGGGCATCTCCCTTATGAAGAAAGACTGCAGCATTTGGGGCTCTTCAGCCTAGAAAAAAGGCACCTGGGGGGGGACATGATTGAAACATACAAAATTATGCACGGAAGGGATAGAGTCCGTAGAGGGAAGTTCTTTTCCCTCTCTCAGAACACCAGAACCAGGGGGCATCCGCTAAAACTGGGAGAGTTCAGAGGGTTGGGAAATAAGAGTTAAAACAGATAAAAGGAAGTACTTTTTTACCCAGCGGGTAGTTAATCTGTGGAACTCTTTGCCACAGGAGGTGGTGATGGCATCTGGTCTTGATGCCTTTAAGAGGGGATTGGACGGATTTCTGGAGGAAAGGTCCATCGTAGGCTATAGGCAATGATGGATTGTGCAACCTCCTTACATCAGTAGTAGGCTACTTCAGAGTACTGAGTGCAAGGGAGTGGCAACAGGATGCAAGCATCTTGTTGTCTCATGCCTCCCTGGGGCACCTGGTGGGCTGCTGTGAGATACAGGAAGCTGGACTAGATGGGCCTTGGCCTGATCCAGCAGGGCTCTTCTTATGTTCTTATGTTCTTATCTTTGCACACCAGCAAGAACACAAAGTGAATGGGCCCAGAGCCAGCCAAAGATAGACAAATGGAGACAGTCCAGAGGTGGGCTTTTCATATTAAAAGCAATGCAACCACGTGGAAGGTCAGGAGCGATGTCACCCCTGAACTTCCAAAACGCCAAATGCCACCCCATGGGTGCCTCTGCTTGAAGTTGTTTGGAAGGATGCTGGAAATGCCCAAGTCGTTTTGGCACAGCTCCAGGGAGAAGGGCTCCAGCCTAGCCTTCTTGCGAACACATTAGTGGTCATGGAGGAAACTCTTCAGTGCGCAGAGGAGCATTCAGTCATGTGCGCCCACTCACTGCATACATCCTGGTGAGCTGCAGCTGCTCCACAGCGGTTTCCCACCAGAGTAGGTTCTAGGCAAGAGTCAGGGTGAGGCAGTGAGGGCAAGAAGGCAGGAAGAACAGGGAGAAAGTCACTCAGAGGGGCAAAGGATGAAGCAAGCTGTTGTTTTCCATGGAGAAACGTGCAAAGACGTGGGAAGGGATCGGGTGTGGGGTTTTTTTTTTTAATGCCTTGGCTTACAATAAGCAGCCAAGTCTTTAAATTTATTATACAAGCTGGCTCCCAGCACGTACAAAGCTGAAAGCATTGCTTATCACAATGTGGCGAGAGCTTGCCAGGACCTAATCTGTCAAGTGACAGCTCTTGTGCTACACCCTTCGGAGATCGTTTTACCCAGCCAATCATTCTGCCAGTGGGAGAAGAATTACACATGCTTTCTCTGATTAGTTTCCCTCCTTGATTAGCATTCAGTTGCACTTAGGGGATTAAGTTCTTTCTGGGATGGCTTTACCACCTACACATATCACCCTAATGCAGCGCTTAGGATTTTATACTGGTGTACGTTTGCTTTTACCAACTTCATTTGTATTTCAGAATGAAGGAGGTGAGGCAGATTTATCCCTGGTGTGAACTTATTGATTCAAGTGACCTTTGTCGTACCAAAGCTGATCCCAGAAAATCTATCCTATTTGAAGGAACCGTGATGCATGAGTCATCCAAATGTATGTATGCAAGGCTTATATGAGACAGTGAATTTGTACCCTTGGAGAGAGCAGATTGCTCAGAGTAGAGCACAAGTTTTTAGGCATGTGGAGAAGGCCCCTGAGAAATTTTCAATTGTCATAAAGAAATTTCATTGGCCTTCTTGGAAGAGTTGCAAAAGTGAAATTAACTTCTGATTTCACATTTTTTTACTCATTAGTTCTCACTCTAATGTGCATGTTGAAATTCCCAGTTCAGTCTCCAGTTCGCAAACTCCGGTATCTCCAGTTGAAAAAGATCTCAAGTCTTGGGGGAAAAAAACCACAACTCTACCACTAATATTGGAAAGTCACTGTCAGCAAAAAGTATTCTTATATTTCCTAAACACATTTTCATCCTGCCTTTCCACTAATAAGAAAGGTTTTTACAGTAGGCAGGTTACAGTATAAAACCGGGAATGACGAGATCAGACGAGATCAATTTTTTAAAAGAAGAAATAGCAAATGAAATATCTACAACTTAACAAGTGAGTTCAAATTCATGCAGGGAGCAGTCCTAACCTTTGCTGGAACAGGCAGGCCAACTGGCCTGTGCTTAGACTTGCCAGGTTTTCAAAATGACAATAAGGGACACACAAGTTTCGGGACACAGCTATACACAATGGTCACAGACAGTGGCATAGCTAATGAAAGTGCAACCCAGTGCAGAGGGCAAAATGTTGCCCCAGAAGTGACATCACACCTGGGCCTTTTAAAAAAAAATGAAAAATGGAGGGGCGCATCCTACCCCAGCAGCGTGCCCCCTCCTGCTGCCCCCAAGTATGCAGTCACCTCCTAGTCATACTCATTCATATTGTTCACATATGAACAATATGAAGACTACCCTTCTTCCATATAAACATCAGAGCACCCAGTCAAAAAACACATTCACACTCAGAACCAAGGGAGGAAAGTGGGGTGGGGGGGAAGGTTCTCCATATAATCAATCAATCAACAGTATTTATATACCATTTTTCAACACAGAGTTCACAAAGCAGTTTACAGGCAAATAATAATAAAGTCACATGGCTCCCTACCCCAGAAGGACTCACACTCTCTAAAACAAATGCAGACCACCAGCAGCAAAAGCCACTACAAAAGACACTGCGCAGGGGTGAATAGGGACAGTTACTGTCCCATTGCAAAATATGAGGAACACAGCTTGAAAAGCACCTCTTGCCCAGTTAGCAAGGGTAAATATAAACATCAGATCCCCATATAAACCCAGTCAAAAACACATTCACACTCAGAACCAATGTTGGGGGGTGGGTGGGTGGGAAGGAAAGGAAAACCTCCTTACACACTTAGAAGCCTCGACCTTCACACCCCTCTGCTCTGCACCACACTACAAACTGAGTGTGAAGGAGAGGCTGGGGGTAAAGCGCGTTTGGACCACTCAAGGAGGATGGCGCACCTCTGTGTGCTGGCCTCGCTGCCTCCCAGAATGGTCCAAACATACTGTACTGTGTCCCTTGTGCCGGCCAAACTTTGCTGGCCTAACTCCTGGTTAGGATTGCATTCTAAGCAGCGATGCAGCAGAGGATCTGCCAGTCCCATAGGATACAAAGGAAAGTGCACTTCCATCATCTCTAAAGTGAGCAATGCCACCTTTACCCTATTAAATTATTACCGGCATCCCACCTTTCTTCCATGAGGAAACCCAGGTGGCATACATGGGGTTCTCAGGGGTTCTCCCACTGAGGCATTGACCAGAATCAGACCCGCTGAGCTTCAGCAATGTTCGTCCATGAATCATGGTGCATTCAGATCATACCCCAAGACGAAGGCCTTAAATCATGATGCCAAACTGTAATGCAAACAGCATACAGAAGGCTGAACGAAGCAAATAATTGATGTTTTTAGCTGGAGGCTGTTTGGTAGATTAGAGGGGAAGGCCCAAGGGACCAAATGTAATTTTCTTTGTTCTTCCTGCTCGTTGGTTGGCAGTGGCTGATTTAAGACAGCCTTGGTTTGGATGATGGCAGGTGGCGTTCAAAAGGATCTGCACCAAGCAGTAGTGGCAGGTTGCTTGGCTTCAAGCAGCTCTGATATCAAAGAGCTGCTGCTTCACTACAGAACTCATTTTGGAGATTAAATCATGCCTCCGTGCTTGATTAGCATGCTGCCCCTGCCGCTCAGTTCTAATATCATTCTAGCCGACATGTTGTTACTTTAAAACAGAGGCAGGCAAGGAATCAGATGGCAGTGATGTTGTAAATGAGTGACACCATGGTGGGAAGCCACTCGAGCCAATGGAACGGTGGGAAAGGATGCCAGAAAATTGAAACACACTCAAGGGGAGGATGCAGAAAGGCTTTTTTCATAACAAATTAAACATGACTCTTCAACGGGTTGCTGATTCAAAGTCCAACAGTACAAAAAGATAGAGTTACAGGGAAGGGCAATGGTAGAAGCAGGAGGTGTGGACTGATGGTTGAGCTGCTGGTACTGCTTGAAGCTAGGCAGGAGAATCTGTGGTCTTATGTTTGGATGGGAGACAGAACGCCAGGCTGGGACAAGCTGCAGGACCTGCTGTGACAGGGCGGAGTTGCTGTGGAGCTGATTAGTCACTGCAGGTGAGAATTTGCAGGGGAATGTGAGAGAAGGCCAGCCACCAAAAGAACAGAGGACGACCTTGAGGACCTGTCCGGGCTTGACATACAGTTGCCTGCTGAAGCTCGATGGCATGCAGCCAGAGGACAGAACCACACTATGAAGGCCACATCTGGGACTGAGGATTCATTGAATCACACAATACATTAAAAAAAAAAAAAGAACATTGAACAATGGTGGTGTAGATTAGCCTGCCCATAAAAGCTGCCTTGGGCACTTACTTTGGCATGGGAAAGAAGGGATATAAAATTCTTCAGATAAATAAAGGTAGAATTCTTCTGCTAGGAGAGAAAAAACACATCAAAAGTGTTTGGGGAAAGTGAAAGCGGCCTGTTCCTCAGCAGGCAGGAATTTTTTGGGAGGGTGTTCTGCATGTGCTAGAATAATGCAAAGGAAGAAACTATTATTGATGAATGGTTAAATGTCCTTTACTAGCTCAATCACCAAAGCTCATTGTTAGCAGAAAAGATCATCTGCCCTATTTCGATTACAATATTCTTCTATTGCAGGCAACTGTACATGCTCTTAATTCACCACCCCGCTCCCTGCTTCTTTCAATCAGCTTCAGATTTATCATCTTGCTCAGGCCCTTCTGCCAGGCTTTGCAGTCTGGACGCCAGCCATGGAAAAGCTTCAGGAGTTCATTGCTCAAAGGACCAGCTGAAACCCTGTTGGCTCCTTGTGTCGCTTGACAGAGCAGAGCAGTGTCTAGTTATCTGTGGCTGTACCCCAGAATTCCAGCAGAGGGCAGGTGAGCTGCTCCCTCATCTAGCAAATTAGTACAGTGACTGAGAGAATAATGTGCCTGCAACACTTTGTTAGAGTCCCCACTAGTTGCCTGGCTCTGGAGATCTCCCAACTCTTGCAAATGAAAGGCAGGTATTCTTTCCTTTCATGGACCTCAGGCATACAGTAAACTGGGCTTCCCCATTTTCATCCTTTGCAAATCAGACATGGTTTGCAGTTAATAATAGCACAGCAGTGTGAAACATACCTAAGGAAACTGGAAACCGGCAAGAGCTTGTCTCCAAAACTCAGCCCAGTTTTTCCAACACGTTTATTATGGTCTGCAGACCAGAGCCAATTGTCGGCAAGGCCTTGAGCAAAATTGTTCTTGGAAAGGGTGGCGTCCTTCAGAGATGAACGGTTTCTGGTGGAAAGCAGGGCAAGGGACTTGTTTTCAGTGGAGAGCATCCCAGTTGCATTTGAAACTCAATGTCAATTCAGGGAATTTGAACCCACAGAAAGCAAATTCAGGAAGTCGACTTGACCATAATCCCTGCAAAATAAAATTGCTGAGCGTCCTTCAGCTCCAATTGAGGGCACAATCCTAAACTGGAGTTAGGATGGCAGTTAGGCCAGCAAAGTTTGGCCGGCACAAGGGCCACTGTAAAGCACATTTGGACCACTCTTGGAGTCAGGGAGGATGGCGCACGTCTGTGCGCTGGCCTCTCTGACTCCGAGAGTGGTCCAAACATACTTTACAGTGTCCCTTGTGCTGGCCAAACTGCTGGCCTAACTGTGCCCGCCTAACGCCAGGGTAGGATTGCACCCTGAATGCCCTTGTGGAGCCTGTACCTACTGCAGAAGGAAGCGAGAAAAGAACAAACCTGTTATTTATGAGTGAGGTGAATACATAATGCAACATACAGTTTACTTTTTCTGGGGTGAAGGGCCTGGCTCTTACCTGCCATGATCTTGCTTGCTTTCTGAGTGTCCCTGAACCAAAATTACCCATCAATGGCAGCAACTTACCCTATACCAGGGATTCTAAACTAGGGGGATCCATTCCCCTTGGGGAATGCCAGTGACGGCAAGGGAAGCCAATGATGGGGGGATTATATCTCTGAACAATTAGTAAAATTGTTGTTAGATTATTAACTATCACCGTTCTCAATACAGATTGAAGTTCTGCTCCTAGTTATCATAGGCCTCCTGATCACCTGCCGCTATAGTGAGCAGCACATGCCTCCACAGCATGGGTGCATGTTATAATGTGGTGCAAGATAGGATTGAGCTATGCATGTTGTTTTTGTTCTTCTTGGTAAGGGGAAGTCTTCCAGTAAATAAGTGGCTTTCTTTGAAGCCAGTCTAGGACTACGGCCGATTGTGTTTCTTTCTGAGAACCAGATCTGTGTCTTGCACGCAAGCTTTGTGTGAAAAGGGGAGGCAGGCCTGAGCATGCACGGAGGCCATGTGCCTGGCTGGCACTTTGGCCTTTCAGAGAGGACAAAGTCCGCACGTCACTCCCTCCTGTCCGCCACGCATCAGACTTTGCATTGCATTGTGTGACTTGGGCTGCTCAGGCTCAGCACAGACCTTCTGACGGCAGCCTTGTCAAACATACTCGGCAGGAGCAAGACAGTCTTGGCAGGGTGGGCTGTTTTGTTAATTTCCTACACACGCACAGGCTGTTCCCAAACTAGGCATTCCTGCCTAGCAACACGGCGGACTTGCTCTTGTTGACTAGTTTGGCCCATTTGGTTTCGATTAGAAAAGGCCAGAAGGCTACTGTGGACCTAGGAAACAGCCATATATACAAGACCACTGAGATGGTCCAGCCCAAGACTGTCTACTTTCATTGGCAACCGTTCTCCAGGGTCCCAGGTAGGAGTCTTTCTCTGCCCTGTTACCTGGAGACACCAAGGACTGAACTTTAGATCTTCCATTGCAGGCCAATTCCATAGGGAGACTCAAGCAGGCCCGAACGAGAATGATTGCGACTGGATCACACGTGAAGCCATTTTTAAAGCAAGAGATGGTCTTGCTCATTTTGGTCTCAAGAGAAGCCCTTCCTCAAAATGGCTGCAATGTCTGGCAGTGGTCACACTTCTTGGGGAGGTTTTGTGCACCCCTAGATTTTTTTCCAGCCCTTTTTATGAGCTGGCTCACAAACTCCTTTTGGCTGTTGGAAATGCAGTCTTATGGAAATAGATTAAAATAACTGTAATAGGGGGAATTAACTGGATAATGTAAGGAGGACTGTTGGGGATAGATTTTGTTAATTTTGCTATTTTGACTTGGTGGTAAGAAAACTGTACGTAAGTAGATATACTGCTCACTCTTGCTCTGTCTTACAAACTATTCCTGTACGATTTAGATTTTTTTCTTTTATTTTTATTAGTTAAATAAAATTAAAAGTACTTTTAAAAGGAAATCAAATGCAGTCTTGACCAGCCCCTCTGAGCCAAGACTTATCTGAATCTGTTCTGGACTTTTGAGCATAGCAGACTAAGGGTCCAATCCTATCAAACTTTCTAGCACTGATGTAGCTGTGCCTATAAGGCATAAGCTGCACCCTGCAGTGGGGGGGGGCAGTCACCGAGGCCTCCTCAAGGTAAAGGCAACCTTTGCATTGTGGCTGCATTGGTGCTGGAAAGTTGGATAGGATTGGGCCGTAAGCAGTCGTGTCATCCTCAAACGATGTTCCGGAACGCTAGGCAGGACTTACCGCCTGATTGGCTGCCCGTCCGGGACGTGTTGCTGCCTGCCCATGCACCGCGCGGGCACCCCTGGCTTCGGAGGGGGTGCCCGCTTGCCTGGGGGGGGGCGCCGGGTGCCTGGGCAAGCAGCAGAAGGGCGCACCAACCGGAGGGAGCCCGCGCAGCAGGCGGGCAGGCAGTGACACGTCACGGACAGCCTGTCAATCAAGCGGTAAGTCCTGCCTAGCATTCCGGAACTTAATTTGAGGATGACGCCGCTGGCCATAAGCATCTTCTGCCTCTCTGCTCCACCATACAGATTGGCTAGTTTGAACCAAGAAAAAGAAATGGAATGGCTAATCAAAGAAAAGTCTGTATAGTACGCGTTACCTAATCCATGGACTGTTCTGTTTAGGGAGAAATGCGCCATTTGCCAACCAAAGAGAGAAACTGGACCAGAGTTGGTAACTATATCATCCTGGTGCAACTACATAGCAATTATGTGTTCCTTCAGAGCTAAAGAGGTTGGAAATTATATTCGGCAGTTCCCAAAATATCATTTAACACGTGTCCTGGTTTGTAAGGCTAAAGTAATGAGGAGGTTGCTTGGTGATTACATGGTTCTTACCGCATGTATGTTCTGCCAATACGTGATCGTTATAGACCCTGTCATTAAACTGATCACCAATTTCTCAGGTCATAGAAAGGATTTCTAAACAATTCCCCCAACCCCGGTATGGAGACTTTGTTGGAAATACAGCACTCAGTTCTGAAGGGGAATTTAGGAATTCCAAGTCCTTTAGATGAACCTCAAATGGGGCCATTCCATCTGGAGATTTTTTTAAAAAAATTACAAAATGTGGAAAAGTCCTAACAAAATGGGAACCAGAGGCTACATACATTTGCCCATAAGCAACTCCTATTGTATTTAGTGCGGCCTCCTCCCAAGAAAATAAAACCCCACTTAGGGTCAAATTAGATGTAGGCCTAATTCTCCAGTGTGACTTAATAAGGTGAAATATAAATAGGATGAAACCATGGTGGGAAGAGTAAGGGGGGGGGGCTAGTTTTGTGTCCCACCCCACCTGTGATTTTTTTAAGGGGGGGGGGGGGCTGGAACAAATCAACTGGAAAGAGATTTGCTTCCCAGTTAAAATAGAGCAGTAGAAGGAGTGTGCAATCAGGATCAAAACTGTAATAGGGACAAAGTACTAAAGCCCCATTACCCTTCAATTTTATCGCATCCAGTTGCTTCTGTGGGCCATTCTGAGGCCCAGAGAGGCAAATAGCAGGGGTCACAAGCCCAGTATGACCCGAAAGAGTCCTCCACGGCCTCCCCATAAGCATTCCAGCACTACCAGGAACATTACATCAGTGCACATGGGGTGGTGGGATTCAAATAAATTAACAACCGGTTCTATGTCCTTCAGGGCAGCCTTCAGGGTGGCCGCTGCCTTTCTTCCCTCTCCCAACCTAAAATTAGCAACCGGTTCTGCAGAATAGGTGAGAACTGGCTGAATCCCACCACTGGTGGTGACCTACCAGTGAGTCATGACGCACAGTTTGGGAAATGCTGCTCTAGCCTACCAGCTGCCTCTCCTTCACACTTTTTTTTTGCTCTGAGTCACTAGTTCAGTGTTTCTCAAACTGTGGGTCGGGAGCCATTTGATGGGCTGCAGTGGGTTGCGGAAAGCTGGGAGCAGCCATCTTGGAAGCTGCAGACCTTACCCTTGCTATATTTCTTTTGTGAATATAGTGAGGGTTTTTTTGTGAGAGTTTCAAGTGAGGGTTTTTAAAAAATTTGTTTGTAGTTCAGTGCTTTTACATAATATTTTTTTCCTAATCTAGTTTTCTGTCAGGGATGTTTCATGGTTCTGCCATTGCTGCAGTCCAAGAATGCCAGTTTGCATTCCAGGAGTGTCATTTGATTATGTCACAATGATGGCACTTCCCTGCTTGATGATGTCACTTCCAGGTTAATGGCATCGCTTCTGGTGTGTCCTGACATGAGTGCCATTCTAAAAAGTGGGTCTTGGTCTAAAACGTTTGAGAACCACTGCGCTAGAGAGCTTCATTATACCAGTTATAGACGCAAAGACCACACCTTCTGACTTCAAAGGAACCTACATGTATGAGAGTGTATGTTTACTCTGGAAGTTTTGGCTACTTGGGAGATTGCTAGATGGTATGCAATATGATACACGGGAAGCTTAGAAAACAAGGAAAGGGATTTGTACCGAAGGACTGAGAAATAGGTGGCAGTGTTGGAGGAATATTAATCCAAAATGGCGAACCCTCCTTCACACACCAGATTATTTCCTTCTCAGCAGGTGCAGCGTTTAATGGCTAAGGGGCCTGGGCCACAGAAGATATGCCAAGCCACAAAAGACAGACCACATAACATGTTAGGGGCTGCATTCTTTCTTCAGTAACCGTCAAGATTGCCTTCCTTGAAAGCCACATATTTTCATTAGCCTTGCCTTTGAGGGCCACTGCCTTTCCCAGCTATTTCTCAGCTTGATAGATTGCTTTGAGTCATGTCTTTTAAGAGATTTTAAGGAAACTGATTAATCTTTCTTATATATCCCATTAAAGCCCTGCGCAGGGCTGCATTTGCCAATATGCTGAGTAAGCTACAGCAAAGGACTCCAGCCAAATTAAAATGCCTTCAGACATTTTCCAGAGGAGAAAGTAGGCCCATCCCTCTCTTTACTCTGGATGCTTCTTACAGCAAATCTTTTTTTGGCTTTGTTTGGAAGTCGGCTTGCTGAGTTCAGTGGGACATTGTCTAGATTAGAAAGTGTGCCTCCGACTGTGGCCCCAATCCCTGCAGTGATGGCTCACATCTGTGTGCTGGCCTCTGACTCTGAGAGTGGTCCAAACATACTTTACGGTGTCTCTTGTGCTGGCTAAACTTTGCTGGCTTAGTTTATGCCGGCCTAACTCAGTTTAGGATTGCACCCCAAGTTTCTGGGGCTGTTGCCTTTTATCTATTTTTTTATTATTTGAGCAAATTTACTTCCTGCCTTCCCAGTCAAAGCTCAAAGCAAAATTAAAAGCAGCCACAACAAATCATAATCAGCACAACGCCACGACACAAAATGCACCAAGAACAACCATAAGAGAACCAGCATAAATATGACTTCTTTAAAAGTCTGCTGAGGAAGCCAGTAGAATAGTATCTAAAGTCAAGGAGGCTGGATTCTAATCAGATCTCCTGGGTCAAGGAGTTCCACAGACACTATGGAGAAGGCCTTCTCCCACATTCTCACCAGCAGAGCTTTTGAGAGTGATGAGATGCATAGAACTTAGAGCCCAATCTTATGGGCTCTAAGCACTGGCAGTACGCTTATACTGCTGGTGCCAGATGTTGCAAAAATGCCATATTTTATTTATTATTATTTATTTTATTTGAATAATTTATACCCTGCCTTTCCCATGCCGAAGCAAATGCCCAAGGCGGCTTACATGAGCAGACTAGTCTAAAACCACCATTTTTTCAATATATAGTAGTCTTGTGATCTGCCAACCCTCAGTCCCAGATGTAGCCTTCATAGTGTGGTTCTCTCCTTTGGCTGTGTGCCATCAAGCCTCAGCAGGCAATCGCAAGTCAAGCCTGGACAGGTCCTCAAGGTCGTATTCCGTTCTTTGCCAGTTGGCCTTCTCCTCACACACTCCCTCGCAACTCTCACTTACGGTGAGTCATCAGCTCCACAGCGACTCTGTTCTGCCACCACAGGTCCTGCAGCTTGTCACAGCCTGGCATCCATCTCCCATCCAAAAACAAGCCACAGATTCTCCTGCTTAGCTTCAGGCAGGGCCAGCAATTCAACCATCAGTCCATATCTCCTGCCTGGCACTTTACCATCAGCAGTAGCAGTGTACTGCCTGCATTGTGCCTCATGGTCAACACAGAGGTGCAGGTGGCAGTGAGTAACGCCACTGGCTGGCACTATGTGTTTTCAGGGCCGGAGGCAGAGGGAAGGTACTTGAATTACACTTGGTAGCAGACCAACTGGAACCCATAGAGTTGAAAAGATAAGTCATGTGCTCTCCAAAACTAACCCCATTCAAACCTTAGCAGCCTGCAGCATTCAGCACTGATTACAGTTTCCGAATAGTCTTAAAAGGCAGGCCCATGAACACTACGTTGCAGTAGTCCAGCCAAGGTATGACTAAGGCATGGATGCTTGAGGCCAAGTTTACTTTCTCCAAAAATGGGCACAGGTTTCACAGCTGGGCAAAAGCCCTCCTAGCCACAGCAGCTATCTTAAGCATAGGCTCTGAGCCTGTGGCATTGGCAGGCATGCCACATACAGATGTTTGCTGGCCCTTTGTCAGGTTTGTTTCTTTCTGCTGGGGAAAACTATACCTGTTGAATTTCTGTCTAACATGTCACTGGTGGTCACAGCAATATATTCTATGCAAACTCTCTGGGGGTATTTTTATTTGGCTGGAGTCCTTTGCTGCGGCTTACTCAATGTCATGTGTGACTACTCCAGGAGCGAGGAAAATACCATAGATGTGACAACCAAAATTGGTTACTCTCTAGGCAAACACAGCCTTGAACCACATCTGTGTCGTGGATCAACATTTTACTGGCTTCACACTGCTCACTGCTGTGGAAAGAACTCCCACCTAGACAATTCCATAACCTCACTGGAAACTGGAGGTGTGACCAGACATCCCTTATAGTCCTCCAAGGAGGAGAGATGAAGACAGTTAAACATCTGCTCCTCTTCACAGGAACTCTATGGCTCAAGTGTGCAATTCAGCCAACCTAGCTGCTACAGAAACAAAATAGCGTGTCAGCATTTGCAATATCGTAAATCAAGGTTAACAGCCAAAGGAGTGTAGGAGATATTGAACATACAGACTGGCGCATAGCAGAGGGAACCCCAGACTTTGCTAATAAAAGAGGGGTGTCTTTCAGCCAGAGCAAAAGTTTCTTGAACACTCTTACTGAAGCATTTTCAAAATAATATTCAGGCAAGAAAGATGAACTAAAAAATATTGAAACTATCGCTGCCAGTTTCACAGCGGCAGGCAACACTGTATCAGCAGGTGGTGGCTGATGGCCACTTTCCTTGCATCTAGACTAACACAACCTTCTGTCCAACTTTGCCACATGGTATAATGTTGCCCAGAGGGGGTTCTGGGTAAAAAAACATGGTGGTCACCAGCTGCCAGAATGAGTGCTGCTGTTGTTGCCACTGCTGCAGGTAAGGGCCAAAAGGGCCAGCAAAATGTAAGCCCTGACTGTGAGGCAGGCAGCCATTTTGGTTTTTCTACATTTGTAGTAAGCTGTGTGATCGGGTGCCAAGACGGACAGCTCTCTTTAGGGAGGGGCTGTAGCTCAATGGTAGCACCTCTGCTTTGCTTATAGAAAGTCCTGGGTTCAATCCCTGATATCCTGGGATAGGGCTGGAACACTCACCCCACATTTGAAACCTGGGAGAGCTACTGCCAGCAATGAAGAACCCTGAGCTGGATAGGCCTCTGATCTGACTGAGCAAAAAGCAGCTCACAAGAAACCCTCAGAAGAGGCCTGCTGGATCAGGTCAAAGGTGTCAAAGGCACCAGCGACTCACCACAGAAGCGTAGTCAGAGAGGGGTGGTGCAGTAAGTATTGGAGGTGCTGCAATGTGCCATGGATGCAGCGCTTCCCCCTTGCCCCTGGAGACATCCCGGGCAGTGACGGCATTGGCTGTGCATTGCTGGTGCTGCCCCTGTTAGGAAGGGGAACCGGGAAAGACTTGAAGGAAAGAAATGGGGGAGTGGCTTTAATAAGAAAAAGAAAGAAAGGGGAATCTTTTGGCGCTTGATTCAGGCAGCAAAATGGTGATGCGATGCCTACCCAATCCTACCTATGCTCTGTGGTGGTGCGCTGGCGGCATGGAGGTAGGCAGTGCGGAGGCGAGCCTTGCAAGCAGCATGCGGCCCACCTGACCACCAACTGTGATCAAACGGCTCCAAGATGGAGCGTTGCAAGGCAGGGGATGTGGTGGGCGTGGCACAGGGGGCAGGGAGCTGGCGCTGGGGGCAGGGCGATAGTCAACCTGGCCCTGGGCCGGAGCCTCAGCTGGGTCCACCACTGCGGTGATGTACTGGAAGTGCTGCTTGGAAACTGTGCTGTGTAGGTTTTGCTTTCCCCCAGCAGAGCTGAAAACAAAGACTGCTGCATGTGAAATTCCACCAGCCCAATCATCTAGTTGGGAGGCCGCTAAGACACAGTTTCAGGCACCCTTCCTCCCGAGTAGGTCCCAGGATGCTTTCTGGGGTCCCAGGATGCTTTCACGCTGAGAACTTTCTCAGATGAATTAGGGTTAGAATCTCAGCCACTTTTTTCTCAGAGACCCACCTCCGAGCCACTGTTACTCCTGGTGTGTGTCTGCTGTTGCTAGGAGACGAAACCTCCACCCACACACCAAATCAGCTGCATCAGATGGTGCATCAGTGAGAGCCAATATAACGGTTCACCCACTCCCCAACTACATCTTCAGTGACAGGGGACTCCTTCTTCTGGAAACAGGTGCAAGAATGCTAGGGGTGGTCTTCTCATCATCTCCTGACCACACTGAGTTAATGTATCCTTTTAGATCACATTAAGATTATGGCGATAGTGTGGTGCAATGGTGAGGATATTTCGTTTGGCAGGAAGAGACTGAAACTCTTCCTGACCGAGTCACGAAGCTCTCTGGGTGGCCCTGGGCAAATCCCTAACCCATAACTTAAACCTGTCTTCCAGGTTAGGAATTAAAGGCCTCAACACTCTGAAAGTACTATGGAAAGTGTGCATAAAGCTTCCATTACGATAATATGGAATGATTAGGAGATGATTCAGACTCAGAATTAATGAGACAAATGGATATTTTTAGTTTAAATTTTGCAAGATGTTACGTGCTGTGGGTTGTGCAAACGGGTCTGTAATCAACACAACACAACAAAACTACCACACTGAAGTATATTAGGGCTGGAGGTGTCGTTGCAGTTGGTGCCTGTATTCTTTACACATGTAAGACGCTTTGCTTATTATTTGCACAGATTCAACTTTAGCCGTGCCAACGGGGTGCGCACTGCATCCTAAGGTGGGGTGTAGTCAGGGAGATCTTCTCAAAGTAGGGGGAAATGCATTGTGACTACATTGATTCTGGAAAGTTGGATAGGATTGGGCCCTTAGTGAATGTGCCCTTGCCCAGGGAGGCTCCCCAGTGCACCTAAGTTGTTACAGGCCCACCGATCTCGCCATTCCAGCGCAGCTTAAGATTGCGCTCTAAGCCACATTTGCCATAGCCTCAGAAGCCATGAAATAGGGTTGGAAGCTATAGATTAAGAAAAATGTGGGGGAGGCAGGCAGTGGTGTAATCTAAATGATTTAACAACAGGTACTCACTTTTGATTGGCACATGTCAGGACCCGCCCACCAGAAGTGACATCATAAGCCGGAAGTGATGTCATGGCAGGAAGTGACATGAAAAAAGCCTTTTTTGAGGCCTCAGACAATTTTAAACTGACCCAACAGTTGCAACAGTATTCCACAGCACCCCCAGAACATGTTAAGGAGGCCTGGCATCATGTTAAAGTGACCCAACAGTTCCAAAACCTCAGAGCAGCTCATTTTTCAGTGGCAAGGCAAGGCAAGGCTCCGCTCGCTGCCTGCCTGCCTGCCTGGCTCTGAGAACGTGCAGGCAACTCAAACGTGCATGAAATTCAAACGTTGCAGGGGCAGAGTCGACGAGTGGGCGGGCGAATGGGCGGGGCCAGCCATAATCCTAGGAACCCGTACTCGTGTACCCCCGCGTACCCCCTGCATGACATCACTGGAGGTAGGTTTATTTTGGCTTTTTCTGAACTACGAAAAGCTTGAATGTATCTGTCTGTGTTGCGCTCAGACAATCCAGAAACTTACGATCTGTGTTTAGTGTCGAGAACAACCTTTGACTGGCGTGTTCCATGTCTAGTATTGGCTGTAGAAGGGAAAGACAGCAGCGTTTTTGCTTCCCACCAAGGCCTCCTCTTCTACTATCACTTCCCCTGAGCTAGGGCAGACTGCTTGTCCTTCTGGTACTATGTGATTCACTCCAGGGCACCCCATAATAAGAACATAAGAAGAGCCCTGCTGGATCAGGCCATAGGCCCATCTAGTCCACAGTGGGCCACCAGATGCCTCAGGGAGCACACAAGACAACGAGATACCTGCATCTCATTGCCCTGCCCCTGTATAGAAGTACAGTATTCTCAAGTCTTGTTTTGAAAAAGGTTTGAGATCCTCTGCAGATGAAATCCCTGTGGATTCACCTTGCTAACCTAAGAACATAAGAAGAGCCCAGCTGGATCAGGCTAAAGGCCCATCTAGTCCTGCTTCCTGTATTTCACAGTGGCCCACCAGATGCCTCAGGAAGCACACAAAACAACAAGATACCTGCATTTCTGTGCCAGTCCCCTGCATCGATTTGAGGAGGTATGTCGGCAGAACAAGACAGAGGACAAGCACAAGCCCTGGATCTATAAAATGAAAACAGAAGACAGTGAAGTTCGGCGAACACCCTGCTCAAACCAATCACTCCCTTCCCCAGCCATGTCTGGCTTTTCTCCAGGGAAAAACAGCAGACCTTAGATGCCAGGTTACCAGCAGCCTTCTGCTCCAGCATCCTGTTTCTTATGGGATGAACCAGATACTCCCAGGAAGTTTGCACACAGGTGATCTGAAGGCATGAACTTGTTATCCAGCATCTGGTGTTCAGAGGCTCACTGTGTTTGGGTTCACAGGTTCTATTTAGTGATTGTGGCTGGAGAGTAGCCAGGTCTGTCTATTGCCGCAAAAAGAACAAAGAGTCTTATTGCACTTTCAAGACAAATTAGTGCATTCAATGGATTGCAGGCTGCAAAAGCTTGTGCTGAAAAACATTTATCTATCTTTTGGGTGCTGCAAGGCTCTTTGGGCCAAACCACACATGCAGGGCCAGCCTTAGTGCAAAGTGTCATTCCCTGGAGGTCCCCCGCTCAGAGCTGTAACAGGCTCAAATCGCAATGGAGGCAGGGCAACGTTACAAAAGGCTTTAACTTTTGTAGGCTTGTACTTTCTTGTTTTCACTGAGAAACCAATCATCTATGAATATTTCTAATCCTGTTTCAAAGGACTAAGGGTCTACCTGCAAGTAACTTGCGATTTTTTCTCTGCCCCTGATCCAATGCTCTAACCATCACACAAAAGTGCCACCAGATCATTCAAGGCTAGCAATTCTGCATCCTTGTGATTGTATAGCAGCATTAAAACAAGCATCTTTCAGGACAAGATTACCAAAAGGCTGCTGAACACTTTGGCTTGATATGGCTTGATGTCTTTTGACATCAAGCCATATCAACTCCTGACAAGTGGAGTTGATATCAACTCCTATCAACTCCTGACATTCCAACTCCTGACAAGTGGAATCAGAGCCTGTCAGTCCCAGGGCAACATTTAGCTTTTGTATCATAAAATGCCCCTTTGGCATCAGCAATTTTGGAGATGGCAGGAGAAAGCAGGGGAACGGTTGAGATTGCCAAGCTATAAAAGAATGAAAACAACAGGCATCAAGGGCCAACAGAACATTGCAAGGGGTGCCTTACTGGATTTGGCTCAGAAAGCAGGGTTTGTTCTGCAAAATTCTTGAGCATCACATATGAGCAGAAGGCGCATAGTTTCTGAGCCATCTGTGCATGCATATTTTGCACAAATGTTGAGTAAGGGGGATGAAGAGACTATTGGGAGGAAGCCGACACAATGTGAAGTCATAGTCATAGAGTTGCCAATATACTGTATATTATCAGCTCATTGGCTTATATATTATCAGCTTATGTATTATATCAGTCTAGTGGCTCTAGTCTATGATTGTGGACAGTACGGCTGGCCCAAGACCTCCTGACTCCTGAGGTGGCACACCAAATGCTGCCCCCCCCCACCTGATGATGTGCCAGCCTCCCACTCTCCAGTCTTCTAGCTCAGCACTCTCCACCCCTCCACATTTTGACTTCCTCCCTATCACTCTCTTCTTCCTTTTCCAATCCAGGCAGCAGAAGGGGAAAGAGAAACAGTGGAGACAAGTTGGGCAGGAGGGGCACCCCCGCATCAACCTGCTGCCTCAGGCGACTGCTTCAGTTGACCTCATGGATGGGCCGACCCAGGTAAGTTAAACAGGTATCGGCTTCTGAGTTAGATTGTACAGTGAGCCCTTTGGGAACAGGGAACTACATATGTATATTTATACATACTATACATCGTTGCATAAACATATATACCAGTGTTATTCAAACTGTGGGTCGGGACCCACTTGGTGGGTCACAACCTGATGTCAGGTGGGTCGGGGAAAGCTGGGAGCAGCCATCTCGGAAACGGCAGACCTTGCTCTTGTTATATTCCTTTTGTGAGTGTTAACAGTTTGAATTTTCAAATGAGGGTTTTTTAAAATGGTTTCTAGTTCAGCGCTTTTACATAATATTTTGTCCTAATCTTGTTTTCTGCCAAGGATATTTCATGGTTGTACAATCGATGCAATCCAAGAATGCCCATTTCCATTTCAGGAGTGTCATTTTATTATGTTTCGGTGACAGCACTCCCTGCTTGATGATGTCACTTCCTGCCACAACATCACTTCCAGGTTAATGACATCATTTCTTGTGGGTCCCGATACAAGTGCCATTCTAAAAAGTGGGTCCCTTTCTAAAAAGTTTGAATACCACTGATATATACAATGTGCATATTGTATACATATATACAGTGTATACATTGGGGTAGCAGGTCTGGTCCAGAGGGTAGAGGCCCCGTTAAACCCAAAGATAAGATCTGAAGTGGGATCCTGAGCCCTGGTTCCACAAAGCCTCCCTATACCCCTCAAGCCACCTGCCCCAGTGCAAAAGGCGCAGCCTTCAATAAGCATTGACTGAGCATGACCGCATGGGCAGTTTTGCTCACATGGCTGAGAAATGTGCTAGAAGTTTATACTGGCTCTGGGCCGGCTCTGGAAGAAATAACTTCAGCAGACATCCGAGACATAAATACAAATAAACCTGCACCAAGGAGAAGGGGCTGTCAGTCTTGTTTTGGGCCCCCCCTGATCTCAGCTGTGAAGAGTCCCTGAGCACAGCCCACTGGAAGGTTGTCCTTATTCCCTTGAACAAATCCCATCTGCATCCATGGGAAAGGGGAAACTTCACAATGCCGTCTCTCTGAGAAGTGACCGTTCCCTTGTCAAACTCTCAGATGGTAGACAGGGAATATTCCCAGCTGGGTGCCAGTTCAGGGCACCCAGAGTTTGCCTTTGGTTTTCAGAATCCACCTCCACTAGCATCGCTTTGCAGAGTTTCCACCAGCCTGTTCCCCAAGCAGCTGACTTCCTTCAGCGGAGACTGGAGTACTGGGTATAGTACCTTACATAACCTTGATGAGGGAAACAACTCTCCTGTTCCCTTGCCACAGCAATTGTTTTCAAGTTGCTAATCCAGGAAATACACGTCTTCTCTATTTACTTAGAAAAGAATTAATAGCCCTCATTTTGACGGCATCCTCCCACACCTCCCTCTTACAATGGAAAGCAGACACAACCAGGCTGTTAGAGTACTTAAGCACTGCGCAGCGACTTAAGTACGGTGTGCGCCATGTGCAATGGTTACTAATGAGACCTAATAATTCTCTCATTGTTATTCTAACACGGTGCACCAGGACAAGTGAGCCTGTAAACAGTGATCCAACCCAAATAAAACCATTATAATCTTAGCCCAGGTTGTAAATCACAAGCCAGGGTGTTCTGCTGAGGGCTTGACTGCAAGCCAAGGAATAGTCATATAATCAAAGTGCAGATGGCAGGGCAGCAATTCTACATACATTTAAACAGTGGCAACACTCCAGCGACAGGCGGAAAAAATGTTTTGCACGATACAGGAATTCTCCCACCTCCCCGCTTCTTGTTAACTAGGTCTATAAAATAACCAGACACGTTAACCAATGATAGTGTTGTTCCTTACGAGCCCATGTGCCAACATGGGTTCAGCCGATCCAGTTATAAGCACTGCTAAATAGCTGCTATACTCATAATAATTAACATTTCATTTCCAGGCAACTGAAGGATTCTTCCCATCCTCTGGTGCAAAATATTCCTGGCGTGAGTGAAATCTAAGTGGTTTTGCTGCTTTGCAATTGGCAAAGCAGAATTCTAGATTTGCACGTGTAGAAAGGAGATCAGTATTTGAACTTCCATTCACCATACAATAAGACATCACAGGATCGATTGCAGTCCCACGTGAGCAAGTGTTACTTAAAAACCAATTTTCTACCAATGATGTACTAGAGAAATGCAATCATTTCTACTAGTGCATCATTGGTAGAAAATGGTTGAATCGAGGAGCTCAGGGACAGAGTCTGGTGGAACAGAACCCGGTGTTTTTAAAGCACATCCTCTTCTTCCAAATCAATGGTTCCCAAGCTGTGGGTCTGGACTCACCAGTGGGTCGCAAGCCAATGTCAGGTGGGTTGCGAAACACCTAGAGCAGCCATATTGAAAATATGGGAAGGTGGAATACTAGAAAGGGGGAGGGCTGTGTGGTGTTTTGCTGGTGTCAAGACTGTAAATAAGCTTTTTCTTTTTCCTTTCTAATTCATGTTGCTATTGGAAAATGGCTGAGAAATAGCCCAAATGAGTACTGCATTCTCAGGAAAGCAACAGGCTCTGGTATCACATTGACGGCACATTGACGGCACTATCACATTGATGACATCACTTCTGGTGGGTCCCAGACAGATTGTCATTCCAAAAAGTGGGTCCCGGTGCTAAATGGTTTGTGACTATCGCTCTTTCCTATGTTTCTTATACCTGTACTGATCTCTCGATATGTGTGCGTCCCCTCCTTACTCTGTCCTGCAGAGAAAAATACTGAGACTGGAAGAACATATTGAAAAGGGGGGATTTAGAGTGGAGGAGGGAGAAAGCGGTGCTGGGCCTTGTGTAAAACACTACTTCTGACTTTTCACCTGGAGATTTCACGCCTTGCCTTGGAGTCGCCAAAGAGGAGAATTGGGATTCTGAAATTTCAGGTTACTTCTGGAAATCTGGGGCTGTCTGATAGACTTTGAATGGTAAAGTAGAAATCCCACTTCTCAAAAATAAAAACACACAAGTCTTGCCTCTAGGTGTCCAATGTAGAGGTTGAGAACACCAGGCTGTGAGCCCCATCCTAGGCATGTCTACTCAGAAGTAAGCCCCATTATATTCAATGACGCTTACTCCCAGGTAATTGTGAATAGGATTGCAGCCTGTGTATCCTGAACTGTGTAGGTAAAGGGACTGCCCACTTCACACAGAGCTGGGCCAGAGGAGCCAGAAGTGCCGGCTGCCTCTTTGGAGCCAGGGCCTGTCATCTCAGTTGCACATAAACAAGGGAAGAGTGTTGTTTCCATTTACTTCAGGGCCTTGTGTTTGTTCCATGATGACGGCTATGTTGAGCTTCCTTAGAGAAAAGGACACGCTTGTTTGTTTCTCTGACAGTCAACAGCAACCAAAATGGATGTTCTGTCAGTGGCTCTGTGAAAAGGCGTCATCGCGCCGTCATGTCAGGTGACAGGAGAGTTGTAATATACAGGACTCAAAACACGTTTCCACTTAGAGAGGAATCCCTGGGAGTGTTTTGGAGCTTCACTCCCCACAGCCATATTTAGAGTCTGCCTGTCAGTCATCTTGCGGTTAAAAAAAGAAACAGAGTAAAAGCCAGTCACTCAACAAGCACACTTCTCATAAATACTTTCCTTAAACCAGTAGCTGGTATAAATGCCTAAGGACTGTCACAGTGATTTGTTCATGTTCCTCTCTCTCTCTCTCTCTCTCTCTCTCTCTCTCTCTCTCTCTCTC
>JAJKFI010000060.1:6289887-6301144 GCA_029204185.1 Lerista edwardsae | reverse complement strand
GTTTGGGTACCAAGTAGCTGCCTTCATTTGTGACAGTTATCTCCATTCGCCTTCCACTTGCGTTTCAAGTGGATACGTTTCAAAGGTCACAGACCCCAACCATCATGAGAGATTAGCTCCTATTTCTTTGTATTGAGTTTAGTGTAATTGCTATACTGAGAAGGCTTAATTGAATTTTGTCTCTTTCCAGTTGCAGGGGGTGGGGGAGAAGATCCCCGTCTTGCCGATCTTTGTTTGCCTCTCTGTGGGCCTTTAGTCAGACGGTCGAGACAAGTCCTGTCCCCTTGCCGGGTTAATAAGCCCAGTCCCCTCCCAGGCATAGCTAATGGTTTGTAGAAGCCGGGCAGCGCAATCCTACACCCTGCTGCGCTGACGCTGCGCCCTTAGTGCCGACACGGGAGCGCCGATTGGCCCCCCCGCGTCTGCACTAAGGCAACAGGACCAGCGCCGCAGGCAGCACCGGTCCTGCTGAGCCCACGCTGAGCCTCTCTTGCGCCAACTGAAGCCGGTCGGCATGAGGGAGGCTCTGTGCCGAGGCGGCACGGGGATTGGAGGGAGGCAGGGGTGGGACTTGGGCGTGACTTGGGCAGGCTTGGGAGGGGGCCATATGGCCACCTCCCAAGCCCGTTAGGGAGGCTGCGCAGCCCCAATTCGGGCCATGCAGTCTCCTCGGATCTGCGCCCGCTCTTTCGTGGGTGCAGATCCGAGGAGCACATAGGGGAGGCTGGAGCCTCCCCTACGGTAAGGAAGCGCACACTCCCTTGCCGCAGGGAGGCTCCAGCCTCCACCTACCCAGCGCTGGATAGGGCACTGGCTGGCCGGCACTCCTACCCCAGTGCTGGGTAGGATTGTGCCCTGAGAGTCCCCACTGGGTTAATGTTACCCTATTCCACAAAAATATGAAATACACTGACTACATTTTTGGATGTACATGCCTATAATTTTCCGTCATGACCACATCAGAGACGCACATGAATTTCATGTGCCTGCCTCTTTTAGCGGAAAACTGTGCGTGCAGTTAGGCCAGGAATGGACTGTGTTTTTATAAGGTGTTGTGTGCCAGAAACTATTTGGTTTGATGGGATTAAAGGAGAGCAATGTGGCTAAAATGGGATATGGATCTTCATGCCAAACACTATTGTAGACCCCATGCAACTTTAAGTTAAAAGCAGAACATTGCCTCTTCCAGATGAGACAGTTATTAAAGGCAGCATTGCATGCCAGCATTTGGCAACCACACACACACACACACACACACACACACACACACACACACACACACACACGTGTGTGTGTGTGTGTGTGTGTGTGTGTGTGTCTGCATGTCACTTTTTATGTTACAAAGGCTGCAACCCAAAGCACAATTAATTGATAAGTAAATAGCATTGAAATGAATCAAACATGGTTCTGGTATGGGTAACATGGTTGGGCCTGAGCTGTAAACAACCACCAGGGTGATGTAGTTGCTACTGTGCTGGGTTTTCATATGGGAAATGCATCTGAATCCCAAATCCCTGCCCACTCATGAAACTCACTTGGTAGCCTTGGGCAAGTCTCAAGCCTATCTCAGCCTAACCAGCCAGGGAGGGTCGTTGGTAGGATAAAAGGGTAGCCCTGTGTATGTGGCTTTTGGCTCCTTGGAGAAAGGGCTGTATACAAATAAATGACTGATCAGTCATATCAGTGCCCTTATCCCTTATCAGTTCCAACACTGTCATTTTCTGCATGAGAAATATTGCCACTCACTAGGCCTCCAAGGAACATGTATTTAAACTTTAAACCAGGGATTTCCAAACTACAGCCCGGGGCGGGGGGGGGGGGGCTCATATCTGACCTGCCCCAAGATTTTATCCAGCCTGCAACAACTTGGGTTTGTTTTTTTGTTCAATGCATTTGCTAATGTTTGACATTGTTACTCATTATACATCATTTCTCATTTAAGCATGGCATTGTTTCTTTGAAAATGTCACATTTCTTTTGTTCTGAGTCATATCATGCTAATTACAAAAAAAAAAATCCAAGTAAAACTTATTCATTCATTTACATTAAATTCATTCATTTATAACACTAATTCTTTTCGACCTGCGAAAATGTGGTAAAAACACAAGTTTCTTGTACTTGGGCAAAACTGAGAAACTATGGTTTTGTAACACAAACGAAAGCTGCTTATTTCACACAAAAAAAATAGGAAAAAGAGATAATGCGAGTCTGAGACCCATTGCAGTGTATTCTTGTAATGCTTAACCATGGTTAGTGTTACATCTGAACTAAGTTGTCAATTAAATGCTTAACCATGGTTTGTGTTACAGCTGAATCAAGTTGTTGATTTTAGTCCGTAGCGCATTTGCTTGAGGGTAGCTTGCAATCTGGCTTAAATGGTTTTTTAACTGTTTTCCAAAGCTGGTCATCTTTAAAGAGAGGAGGGGAGAATGAAACACAATTCACATTTTATCAACATTTTATTTAATAAAAAACAGTGTCAGATTAAAAATACAAACACTTTGGGTGATTATCCAGCTTTTCTCCCACAGGCCTCTTAGAGATCAAACCAACCAATGGCAACCAATGGCAAAATGGAAAACAACAACAAAGTATTTTTAAAGGGTAACGTTTTGGCCAGAGCTGTAAAATAATGCTGCACCAATTAAATTACACCAAAATATATTATTATACCTTTGAAATGGCTTTCAGACCAATAAATAAAAAAAAGACAAATGCAAATAAAAAAGTCAACTTTGAATGACAAAAAAACTTCCCAAATTAAATAAAAAACACACAACGCTAATAACAACAATGTGCAGTCAAGTGTTCTTCGCCTAGGAATGATAACATGCCAGTAAGTCCCTACAGAACATTTTCCAGTTTGGCAGCAATCAATCAATCAAATCAATCAATCAATCAATCAATCAATCACATTTGTACACAAGATGGCAGGCCTGGGCAACAGCCTTGGTAGAGTTCAGACATGGGGGGGGATTCATTAATTCCTGGTAGGAGGAGCTGAAAGTTTCCTTTCCGTCATTAAATAAATCAATTAAATATTTAACTGAGCCAGGTGGACAGCTGATGTGAGCCTCTCTTGTTTCACGGAGGTCAGGCACCTTTAAGTGGACAACTGAGACCAGTTCCATCATTGCACTTAAGAAGCCGGCTATTACACACCTGCTCAAAACATGGTCTTTATGCTAATACAAAGCTTACCCAAATAACCCAAAGCTTACATCCTGGTTCAAAAAGGACCCAGCACATCTTTACCCCCTCTAAGCTCTACCCCATCCTATGCTCTTTTTGGAAGTAAACCCCACGGAACTCAGGACTAACAGTGTAATCCTATGCATGTCTATTCAGAAGTATGTCCCATTGTGTTCAATGAGGCCAGCTCCTAGGAAAGTGTGTGCAGGATTGCGGCCTGACTTCTGAATACATGAATACTAAATGGGATGAAAAGTATATAATAGCAAGATGAAAAGTTGCAAGCCTAGAAAGAGTAAGTGCCTTGGCTTCATACTGTGACAGACATCAAACAATCCTAAAAATATTTTCTCCCCTCAAGGAAAGGGGAGAATACTCCATCCCCATGTCTCTAAGCACGGGTTTTTTAATTTTATTTTACGGAAATTCATTGCCAATTTGTCCAAGACTGGATAATTTGAATTAAAATTTGGTGTTCCATGGCCTTGTGGTGGGAAACAAATGTTCTGAAACATTAGAAGAGCCATTTTGCAAAACTGAAACTAGCCGATCCTAACGAGTTCCCTGTCTGATTGTGAGGTGGAAATATTTGGCAGTTTGGAAACGATTATGAGAAACACAAAACTGCTTTTTTCAAGCTTGGGTATCTTTGTGTCTTTACCCTGGACTACCTTGAGTTTGGCACTAGTTATATGCAACTTGTGGAGCCCAGATTCAAAATCCTCACTAACATTATAAAGTTGGCACCGTTTAAATTTTGGCCTATTACTTTTAGTTTTGTCTGAGCTATGTCTTTAAGGGCACAATCCTATCCTGGAGTTAGGCTGACACAAGTCTCTTGTGCCAGCCCAGGAGTGTTGCGAACGTGCCGTAAAGCACGTTTGGACCACTCTTGGAGTCTCAAGGACGTGTAATTGTAATTCGGACATGCGCCATCCTCCCTGACTCTGAAAGTGGTCCAAATGCACTTGTGTTTGCAATACTCCTGGGCTGGCACAAGTGACTTGTGCCTGCCTAACTCCAGGTTAGGATTGCACCCTATCCAACTTTCCAGCACTGACATAGCTGTGCCAATGGGGCATGTGCTGCATCCTGCAGTGGCGTTGTAGTCACAGAGGCCTCCTCAAGGTAAGGGAATGTTTGTTCCCTTACCTTGGAGTTGCATTACCCTTACCCCGGTGCTGGAAAATTGGGTAGGATTGTGCCTTAAAAAACAATGAACTCCCAACGATCTGATGTGGGAAACTAACTCTCCTGAAACTAAAGTTTGTTAAGATACTTGTGGTGAGAAGAGGGCCAGATCACACCTAATTGCCCAGACCTGTCATACACATAGTGCCTTATTTAAAAAGAGGCTTACATTCACAAAATCCAGTAGACCCAAGTGGTACCTTTATGGGAGTTGAGGCCGACACTATCGTATTTAAACTACGTCCATGAGACCCACATTTGGTCTTTTCCAATTTGATCCCACTGGTCATGAAATATCATCCACAATACGTAAGCATGTTTACAAAGACATCACCCCCTGCTGTCTGGGCAAAGATGCAACTTTTAAGATATCATCTTATATTTAGTAAGGGGGAAAACAATTGTCCTCCCCCGCCCCCAGCAGGCATTTTTCCCAGTGGCTGTTGCTGGTGTCTCTGTACATTTTTTTTTTTTTTTAGATAGCAAGTCCTATGGGGATAGGGAGCCATTTACTGATTTATTTTGCTATGTACGCTGCTTTAGGAACAACTTTTTGTGGAAAAGCTGTATATAAACATTCTTAATAATCGCCAACATTCTTACACCAAATCCCTCATCATCAACCCTAATATCCTACTGGCATTTCTCTATTCATAAATTGTGCCCTTACTGTGTTGTTTTCAGAACCTTGAAAAGGGCTCTGGAATTCTGTTGTAATGCTCCTCAAAATCTGCAACTAAAAAAAAATAAATTCAAATTTTGCATTTCCAGACCCCTGCTAGAAGAGCTTCATTGCAATAAGTCTCACCTGCTTCCTGCATTGATCGATTCGAGCCTCTCAGTAGCCATACATAAGGCAATGGAAAGATAGTATTGGCAGGTAGCTATTTTAAGCTCTTTGTGCGGTCCTTAATTTTCCTAACCTTAGTCTGGATTATCAATTGGTCCTTCTAGGGTGCAATCCTAACCTAAAACTAGGCCAGCATTCCTGACTCTGATTGTGATCCAAATGCACTTTACGGTCCGTTTGCAACACTCCGGTCCGTTTGCAACACAACTGACATGTGGCAGCCTAACTCCAGGTTAGGGCTGAGCCCCTAGTTGAGACATTTTGAACAGGTTTGTTCTGCTAAGCTTAACCTTTGATGTGCTTAGACTTGTCCCTTAACCTGTTCTTGTATATCTGGATTCTGTAGGAATTAAGTCCTTTTCCTTGGGTATGATTTTGTCTGCACTGGACCAGATGCTGAAGACTAGTAGATACTGGGCCAAATGTCCTGGGAGGAAGAAACAGAGTCCCATGGAATCTGTGGGGAAAGTGCTTACCTGTACAGTGAGGTTCTATTGACTTCAAGCTGGCTTGACGTAAGTCCCTTGTGCCAGCCCAGTACTGCTGCAAATGTTTGCCATGTTTGCATCCTCCCAGAAGTTGGCTGGGCCAGTGGGAGGACATTCACTGGCCTGTGGAGACTGAACCTAGCCTCTGCACCTCTCCAGGCAGGTGAGTTTGTGCCGGCCGAATTCAGCCAGCACGGGGGATTAAGGAGGGCAGATCAGGGCAGGGGGGAAGGCAAAGGGTGGGCAGGCTGCTGGGCAGGCTGGGCTCGGGAAGGGGATGGGAACAGCCTCCTCCAGGTAGGTCATAGCATTACACTGGCCTGCTGGGATCTGACCACCAGCCAGTGTTTTCTCTGGTGCAGATCCTAGTAGCCCTATTGGGGTGGCTGGGGCAGTTCGCAGAGCAAGAGGACGTATGTCTCCTTCCTCCGAATTGCGCCTCTTAACTGGGGGCTGGGTATGGTGCAGCCGACCTATTCCAGGTTA
The DNA here is from genome assembly GCA_029204185.1 of Lerista edwardsae. Taxonomy (NCBI): domain Eukaryota; kingdom Metazoa; phylum Chordata; class Lepidosauria; order Squamata; family Scincidae; genus Lerista; species Lerista edwardsae. The sequence goes on along the minus strand of JAJKFI010000060.1, from coordinate 6,294,937 downwards.
GGAGGAGGCCGCTCAGGATTCCTAATTTTCTCTGCCCACAGAATGGTAAACATATAGAAGGGATAAGAGGTGCATGGAAGTCTGAATAAGAATGGATCACATGCTCTTAGGTTTTTCTCTGCAGTCAAGAGAGCTTGAACTTTGTTGTTCTCAAAACAGGAACACTGAGATTCTCAGGGTTCTGCTGAACCTGGCGCTTTCTGTCACATTAGATGCTGTGTCCTCATTGTGTCCTCATGCAGAATTCCAGAATTCCCTGCTTGCTTCTTTTCCCTTAACCAAGACATAACCTTCCTCACTCTCAGTTCTTCAATCCTTGCACTACTTTGCTATACCTCTTTCTAGCCTACGTTCCTTAAATACAAACACTTTCCACGCAAATTACTAAATGCTTTCACGAGCCAGCTCTATCAGCCAATACTTGGCACTGTCAATCATCGGATGAGCAACTACGCTAGTGTTGATATGCGCAGTAGGCAGTCTCTATGGATCAGCCTTGTATGGCTGGCAACCTGAAAATGTCATTAGCTTACAAATCCATCTCCAACTGATTTCTTATATTATACAGGTAGATTACCCTTTATCCGGACATCAGAAAGGTAGACAACTGTCCAGACTTTTTTTTTTCAAGGGTTAGTGTTCAAGTGTGTTCACAAGTGTGAACACTAGAGAGTCTTGTGCTCATTCTCACATACAGTGCAGGTGCTGGTTGTAAGTTCTGTTCTCTGCTCTTTGTTGTGAACCTGTACAGACATTGTTGAACAATGTAAAAGAGGCCAGCGCCCGTATGGGTAACAGTGAAAAGAGGAAGCATTTCTCATTATATGTATGCAATTATTCCAAAATCCAGCCAAGTCCAAAATCCAGACCCCTTCCTGTCCCAAGCAGTCTGGATAAGGGATTAAAAAACAGCCGATTAAAAAAAACACCTTTTTATTTTTAGCATTATAGCTTCATCAGTGGTGAATTACCTTCTCTGCTATAAATATATATACTATACCATTTTCCAGTTTATACTTTGTCTACCTTCAACCTACAGCCACTGGAACATTATACTCTTCTGTCTCTTAGATTTCAGAGTTTTTACTTCGCACATTGCTGTAACTTCTTTGGACACTAGGTAGTATTTTGATTGCATGAGCTACGAGGTGGCATCATGACAATGAGATGATTTTTTTTTCCCCGACATACATAACTGAAAGATTTCTGCTCTGTGTTTGACATTAGTACTGCTGCCATTGTCAGCAAATTGCTAGCTGGGCCAACTCCATCATAAAGGTACCCAAGACCCTTTCCTTTCAGCTGTGCTTCCCCCCGCCCCGCCCCGCTCCACTAGTTAAGTTTGTTACAGATCTCCAGAGCTTTCTTGTACACCTGAGTTGCATCATCCATGTCTGTAAGGAGAGAAAAACTGCTGTTGCCTGTCCGATTCCGAAAACGCTTCAGGTATTGCGGCCGTGAGCGGTTCTGGAGTCCTTGGAAATCCTGGATCTGGAGGAAGTTTTCAGCAGACACGCAGCTCCGTATCCTCACCTTGTTCTCCTGCAAGTCCACCAAGTCAAAAGAGTCGCTGGACAGGATGCTGTCATCACTAATCACGCTAGAAGGGCGGCTGTAACTTCGAGCCAGTCCGTCCCCAGGTAGGACCACCTCCTCCATCGCTTCCAGTGTTGGTGTGTCAGGGCTGACTAAAGCGGAGTCTGTGCTGCCGGCGGAGTACTTGCTGCTGTGTTTCAGGATACCCTTGCGCCGGTAGGAATGGCTGTGAGACTCTATCCTCAGGGTTTCAATGATACTGGGGGACGTGTTACCGTTTCCTTCATCCTCATTGTGATCCAAGAGTTCTGAAGATTCGCTCCGTTCTGGAGATGAGTAGTAACCAGATTCTCTCTGCTGAGTCTTCTTGAGAATTCCCTTTTTTGGCATTAAGGAAGACTGCTTAGTGCTGTATTTACCCATTGCTTCCCCCTCCACAATACTCTTAACGGACATGCCTGTCCTGCATAGTTCCTGCTCCATTTTGAAAGTGGAGGGTAACACTGGATTGACGACTCCTTCTATGAATCCTGCACTGTGAGATCGATGTTCACTGTTGCTCCTTTTCTTCAAAATGCCTTTTGGCCTCTTGGAGTTTAATTTGCACGCATTGTCACCCCCTCCTTCCTGGATAGACTGTGCAATGTCGTTTTCCTTCTTTGATTTTTTCAGGGACCTCTGCCTCTCCAGTGTGACTTCAGATCCTTTGGCTTTGGAAAGGCACTTCAGTTTGGTATCAGTCTCTGGCTGCAGGCCACTGGAACGATGATGCCAGTCTATAAATCTAGACAGCAGAGGGGACTCGGAGTCCTGCGAGGCATCGCAATCGCAAACGCTGCTCTTGTAGCCCCAGTTCACCCACCAGTGGTTGGCGATGTCCTCAATGGTTGCCCTGCGCTCAGGATTCACCATCAGCATCCACCTGATCAGGCCACGCGCATCTACAGAAAACAATTGAAATAATTGCATCTTAGCACATACTCGTTTTCATTCTAAATCAGAAACAGGACACAGCAACAGATGCTCCCCAGTGCTACAAGAGAACGGTAGACCCAGATGGCTCTTTTACAGCTATCTAACTTTAGGAAGTGCATGTATATATGTTATTTGTACATCCATGATACAAACTGCCTCTGAAATCTCAGATTTCTGCAATCTGAGCAGTCTTCCATTTTAAGGCTGGTATCATATTATATATGAGACATTGAATGACTACGGCCTACTGCGCACACAGAAAATGAAGAGAGAAGTCCAGCCAAGAGACTGGAGATTTATTTTTATTTTTTTAAACAGAGGAAGAACATTCTATTTTACCCAGAGGCAGTCGGGGCCGGGAGTGCGCCCCATGATAGGCACTAAAACCGCGCCCCACCCCGCCCCTGCGTGTCACGCAGACACGCCTCCCTTACCCCGGAAATGCTCTATTTTCGGAGCGTAAGGGAGGTGTGGGCGGGCGGGAGGGCGAGAAACCACGCAGTCTCTCCCAGACCGCGCACAATGGCGCCCCACCGCTGCTCCGCGCCCCATGGCTCGTGCCATGGGGCGCTACAGGTAAGATCCGCGTCTGATTTTACCAGCTCTACCTGCAGTATGAAGTGGTTTAGCCCAGATTCTCCAACTATTCCTATTGTTATGCCAGCTTGAGAAAAAAACTTCTCATACACACCAGCAACTTTTCACCCTAATAAGCTGTTAGGGGTTCTTGATGTTTCAGAAGAATCTCCCATATTTCCAACAAATTGAAAAAACATCCCTGCGGCAATTAGATAGCTTTGATACAACCTGCACTCTTATCATCCACCATCCTGCTTCATATGCCTGGATCCTCAATAAACCAGGTTTCAGACAAGAGATAAAACCAGCCACTATAAACCCCCATCATCTTATTTCGTCAAATCAGATGTTTTGGATACCTGAGGGCTGTGTTGGCTCACGATATTCTCCACTGCTGATCTGCCTGATTAGGTTTTTGTGATCAAAGCCATCAAAGGGCATGGCTCCATAAACCAGAGTGTAAAGCAATACTCCGAGGGCCCAGCTGTCAACCTAGGCAGAGAGACAAGAAACACAAGGGCTGGAAAATAAGTGGGGTCCTGAATGCTACGGAAGTGCATGAAGAACAGAAGGAAGCCCCAGCTATGCGTACAGGCATCCTGTGAAAAACCAGGCAATTGTTGTGCAAAGCAAATGAAAGGTTCTCCCGTGTCAGAGAAGAACAATTTATTTCAATTGGCAGGACCAGCTGGTGATCATTTAGAGCTCAATCCTCAGGGCTCGTACTGCCGACGCTGCTGCTCAGCACTGGCTCCAGGTGTTGTAAACACGCCATAAAGCACGTTTACAGCACCTGGGGGTAGAGAGTGCTGGCACTGGGGCTGCGCCAATCAACGCTGCGCCCAGTGGTGTCATCTACTCTCTTGCAGACGGAACGCTGGGCGCGACTTAGAGTGATCGGCAGCCCGTCGACTCACTTCCGCTTTCTTCGCGCTCCCCGCGCGGCTTTCCCTCGCCTCGGAGGGGGCGCCTGCTCGCCCAGGCACCCGGCGCGCCCCCCACCCATCCCCCCTGGCGAGCAGGCGCTCCCTCCGAGGCGAGGGAAAGCTGCGCGGGGAGCGCGAAGAAACCGGAAGTGAGTCGACGGGCTGTCGATCACTCTAAGTCCCGCCCAGCGTTCCGTCTGCAGGAGAGTAGATGACACCACTGGCTGCGCCCCAATGCAGGCAGTACAGCCGGTCGGTGCTCCAGCACTACCGGTCAGTGGTAAGGCGACCAAAGCGGTAGCGGCAGGTGGGGAGGGGACAGAACTGGGCAGGGGGAGGGAAGGAATCGGGCAGGAGATGGGGCCAGCAGTGGCTTCCACTACCAGATTTTATCCTCCATGTCTGGCTGGCAGCCCACCATGCGTCTCCACAGCAGTGTTACTTGGTGTAAGGGAGATAGCGCTCCAAGGAGATCTCGGCTGTGGCCTCAACGGCCTCGACTTGGCACTGCTGCTCCTCCAGGAGCCACCAACGATAGGATTGGGCTGTTAATCAAGTTCAAAATGTTTATGTATCTTGGGCAGAAGATTTAGCCAAGAGGGTTAATGCCTCCATTTGCCCTAAGGTAACAGCTGAAGATCTGAAGGTCATGAGCTCGAGACTACCGGAAGTCTCTGTGAGCGGCAGACCTTGCAAACTGCAGCTGATTAAAAGCTGAGTTCCAGCTGCCTCGTGGGAGGAGGAGTGTGCTGGTCAGCTGCGTCTCTGGTGAGAGCAGGGAAGCCTCTTATCAGCCAGCAGAAGAAAGACCCAGAAAGAAATCCAGAAAGAAAGATGTATAAGTGTTGTTCTTGAAAGATAGAACATTTCTGTAAATTATAAAAACCTTTGGGTTTGTGAATAAAAGTCTGCCTATGTAAACCGCCTTGAGTTATAGTCATTAGAGAAATCTAGTGATCTTAAGAAAGGCGGTATAGAAATACATGTATTATTATTATTATTATTATTATTATTATTATTATTATTATTATTAT
>JAJKFI010000060.1:6250609-6280192 GCA_029204185.1 Lerista edwardsae | reverse complement strand
CACACACACACACACACACACACACACACACACGTATGCTTCCTTCACCAAAGACCAGGAGAGGGAGGACAGGACAAGCAAGAAAGAGGAGTAAAGTGGCAGGATAGATCAAGGGGGAGGAGAGACATGCACACCTGACTGATTTGGCAGCAGAAGGCATTATAAGAATATAGTGCATTATCAGGATTGCACAGACAGGCCAAATGCACTTCCAGCATCCTTGGAAGGGACTGGTCAAACGCACAGATTCTCAAATGAAAGCAGAAAGGAAGAATTTTAACACAGGACAATGGGAAATGTAAACCACCCACAGCTCTCCGTGGATGCACTGTCATAACAGGAAAAAGCCCGAGTGCTAAAAGAATAGGCATGTAATCCATATAGGCATGTATTGCTTGATGATGTTCTCCTGGGGTGGGGCATACAAAAGCAAAATAAAGTGCTTTATTGATGATGCAGAAGTCAATGAATTTGAAACACAGGGGTTGTACAGTTTGTATTATCTCATGCCTCACATTTAACAAAAATTGAGAACAATTATGGCTACAATCCTAGCCACATTTACCTGGAAGTAAGCACTATTGATTATAATGGGACTTACTTCTGAGTAGACATACCTAGGCTTGGGCTCTAAAACAGGTTTTTTCCAGACGGAAATACAGATGTTCATTGAACATTCCTATATGTTAGTTAAAATTATCCAACAGGCTATGCCTGGATCTGTTATGGAACATTTTTGCTTCTCTGTCCACAATCCACAAGGGTCCAAGGCAAACAATCCTCCCCAAGGCAGGAAGATGTTCTTCTCACTTTCACATACATTTCTTATTGCTTCATTCATTGCAGGAAGGCAGCTCACTGAAGCAAGACTGCATTTGGCAGTTCTTCCATGCTAATGAGGTTATTCTAAATGGATGCAAGTGGACTTATTACAGCTCGTGCATGCCCTAAGACAACTACAGAAGAGCTCAGCTGATGGGCATTCAACAAATCTTGCAGCTGACAATCCAAGGCAGTTTCATTCTCTGGTTTTGTCATGTGTCTCTTTGCACTTTATCAATGAAGTATACATGGCAAAGTGCTCCTGTTGTTTCTATCCCACTAACATTTCCAGCACAGAGAGAGAGAAAGAGGGAGAGAAAGCAGCCGGATAAACACTGACTAATTGATTGGCTAACTGCTTATGAAACACTGATCTGTTCCAGTGATTATATCCTCATTAACAATGAACTTTGGAAACTGTATGAGCTATCTCTGGATAGACTGCATTTTAGGATCCACTTCAGGTTTGATACAATGAATAAAGAATTGATGGAACTCTGCTTAAATGGCCTCACTCTTTACTGAGAAAAGTTTGCATAGGTGCAATGCCACAATTCAACATGAATGCACTGCATTGGCACATAAAAAGTATCTTAGAACAAAATGCTGGCCACAGTCCACCGCCTAATCAATCCAAAGTAGCCCAACTGATAAAATAGAATAAATGGATTACCCCTGCTAACTGGGCAGGAGGCACTTTTTCAAGTGGTGTCCTCTTATATTTAGCAGGGGGAGAGCAATTGTCCCTCTTCACCCCAGCACAGTGTCTTTCTCGTGGCTGTCGCTGGTGGTGTTCTCCATTCTTTTAGATTGTGATCCCTTTTGGGACAGGGAGCCATTTAACTTTAATGTTATTATTTGCCTGTAAACCGCTTTGTGAACTTTGTGTTGAAAAGCGGTATATAAATACTAGTGATTGATTGATTATTGCCACTGGTGGAAATCTCTGTGCCGCCAATTCTCCTTAATTTTCATACAATCCTATGTACTGCAGGTACACTTACCTGAGAGAAAGTCCCATTGACTATAACGTGACTTAATTCTGAATAGACATGCATAGGATTGGACTGTGAATTAATTGCTTCTAAATGTGAATGTTCCAGCACCAAGACTATACAAGAAGCTGCCCTATACTTAGTCAAATCATTTATTCCAGTGCTAATTTCCTTCTCTAGCAGCTTCTCTCAAGGATTACTGACATACCTCCTATTTCTTCCTGCTACCTGGGATCTTTTGGTGATGCCTGGGTTTGAACCTGATCTTTTAAGCAAGTGCTCCGCCACTAAGCAATGGTCTCTCCCCCAAAATGGCATGCAAATCTCCCAGAGAAGCACTTTTTATTATGGACAGAGCGTAGTGTGCCATTATGGGCACAATCCCAACCAACTTTTCCAGCGCTGGGGTAAGGACAATGCAGCTCTGAGGTGAGGGAACAAGTATTTCCTTACCTTGAGGAGGCCTCCATGACTGCCCCCCCCCAGTGCAGGATGCAGCGCATGCCCCATTGGAACAGCCATGTCAGTGCTGGAAAGTTGGTTAGGATTGTGCCCACAGTTTCTTATGGGTTCACTTCTGTTTAGGATGGAACCATTAATATGAGATACACTGGGCAGGGCGTAGTGTACCACTATGTCTTTGTGATGCTGACACAGCCATATTTTGCAACACTGCACTGAACTCTCCTAACCGCCTCAAGCATTTAGCTAAATGTAGCACTATTTACTACAAATAATAACGAGAAGACAAATAAACGTTCTGCTCTGTTAAGATGCAACTTTGACAGATGATGGTCTCATTGCTTCAGGATAACTACTGGGACCATTTAACTTACTGTGTATTTGTACTGTGCTTGATTTATGGCCTGCCATTCGAATGCAGATTATGCTGAAGCTTCCTCACTTCTAAAGTATTTCTGTACAGTTGCTGCCACCATCTCTAGTCCACATAAACAAATGTAATGAGGAAGGGCTGCATTGGCTTTTTTTGGCTCACCAAAATTAACAGGCCAGATGCAGAAAAGTTATCTTTGACTATTCCAGAACTGGGAGTCCCAATGATGATGCTTTTCAAATGGGACATCATGAACCTGCTCACCTGGGGGATTTTGTTCACCCCCTTTTCAACAGACTCTTGCAAGTTCTGACTGAAATCTTTTCCACAGAGTTACTTCATTCTACTATACCCCTCTAGGGACTCACTCTTAGACAGATTGCACAGGAGGAAACACTATTCTGGTAAATCTAAAACCCGCCCCCTAGGCTCACTCACTCACTCACTAGGAATTGTAGTAGGAAATGTAGGAAATGTAGCCTTTTTCAGTGTTACCCAGAATCCACTGGTATTCAGGCTACAAAAGTGTGCCCAACATACAGGCACATTGAGTTGTTATTGGGCTTGCTGAACGCTGAACTACAACAGCTTAATGCATTTAACAGAAAAAAGATATTTTAATTGATAAATAACAAGAAACCAAAAAAATGAACACAACTCTAATTTCTACACTTGGTGTCTGCACCAATGGTGGTTTTGCTGAGGTAGAAAGCATACTATGAAAGAGAACAGTTCCTTCACAGTGATTTCTGGCCCCTCATAAAAAGGCTTCCCCCCCTTTTAGAAGTTCGATTTTGCTTTGAGGCGCCTTGTCAATCCAGCCCCAAGAAAGAGCTTAGGTCATTTGCTGATTTTGAACTTGCCAAAGGAAAATTCAGTTTTCAAGGTGCCCCCGTTGGGCGTTTTCTGAATTATAAAATGGAGGTGGGGGCTGGAAAGGAGATTGTTACTACCATGAGGGTGTTTGATGTTCCTCACCTGTCTCCAATGAGCTGGATAGTGAAAGGTCTGTGGCCCTTAGGTCATGCATTCTGTTTGCAAAGACAGTAGGCATGAGAAGGCTCCCTAAGCAGATTTGCTGTTTGCATTCAAGGCAGTTTATAATACGCAGCCTAAAAAAAACAGGCATCTGCATGACAGAGGAAAACAAGTTTTAGGGCCAAGTACCAGGGACGAACAGAGCCCCGAGTGCGCCCATAGCAGGGCGACGAAACTGCGCCCCCAGCACGTCGCCCCGCCCCCATGCATCATCCAGCCATGCCTCCCTGCGCCCGGAATAGCTCCATTTTGGAGCGGAATGGACGCAAGGGAGGGCGGGTGGGCCAGACAGCGCGCGGGATAGTCCGCGGACTCCGCACAATGGCGCCCCGCCACTGCCAGCGCCCATGGCAGCGCCCACTGCCAGCGCCCGGGCTACACCCTTCCTCCGCCCCTGCCAAGTACTTAATGTTGCTTCTCAACTTCTGAAGTATATGTCACCAGCAGGAAAGGTGCAAACACACTTGACTATATTATGGATAACAGATTTAGGGCCTGTTATGGATCAAGTTTTCAAAAAAGTGTGAATCACAACTTCCTTTGGACTGTGCAAGAATTAAGGAAGAAAAGTGGCATGTACATGTGCGCAGGCTCTGGGAAAGGGGTGAAGCAGCATGAACAGTGTGAAGTACAGCCATGCCCCAGTATCTGCTGGGGTCGTGTTCTGGACCCCACTGTGGATAACTGAAACTGCGGATACTGGAGATGCTTTTTTAAAGATAAGGGAACATCAGTTTTGCTGAAACAAGGTAAAAAGAGAGAGATTTGTTTAATGTTCCACTATCTTTTTAATAGGTGTCCCAATATCCATGGTATCCATGGATAACTGAAACACTGGATACCAAATCAGTGGATACAGAGGCATGACTATATAGCCCTTGAATCATTTAAAAAAGAAGACAAACTGCCTGGAAATGTGATTGGCGACATGGTTATTTGACGACCCAGAAATCAGAATCGGGCAGACAGGTCAGAGCCTGGAGAGAGGTGGGAAAGCTCAGTACCTTATCCATTTCCTGAAACTCTGAACATATTAGGACCAAACTACACGTTACAACAGAAGCTAAAGCGGCCATGTGCATTTTGTGGGTTTTTTTTGTTTTTTGTGTTTGCTAAATGTCACAGGGAGGTCATGAAAAGGGGTGAACAAATGGTGACACAGCTTTAGAACTTCACTCCTGCCATCATTCAAATCACAGGCCCCTGTGCTAATTTTAATGGGGAAAACATTTTCACTGAAGGCCAACAGAAGCTTTTTTCCAATTAAAAATTCTATGCAGGCACAAAGAAGCTATGATTGGAACTGGAACTGTAGCCAGGGCAAATTCCTAAAATCCGCATACTCCTCCTGTCAAGGTTCTGCTTTGTTTGGTGCCCCCCCCCATGATATTTAGAAAAAAATCAAAACACAGGCTCATGTAATGCATTTATCATGATGCGTCTTTAGCAATCCTCTTTTCCTCTCTGCCTTCCAAACCAGGGAACAACCACTTAAATGGAGTGTTGGAAGAGTTAGAACAGATAAAATACTATGTATTTTTATCCAGTGGGTAATTAATGTGTGGAACTCCTTGCCACAGGAGGTGGTAATGGTGTCTGTCCTAGGTGCCTTTAAAAGAAGATTGGACAGGCTCATGGAGGAAAACTCTATTGTAGGCTACAGGCCGTGATGGGTATGTGCAACCTCCTAGTTTTAGATGTAGGCTACCCCAAGCCAGGTGCTAGGGAGATGCAGCAAGGGATACCTAGTGCAAGGAAGTGGCAACAGGATGTAGGCATCTTGTTGTCTTGTGAGCTCCCTGAGGCATCTGGTGGGCCACTGTGAAATACAGGAAGCTGGACCAGATGGGCCTTTGGCCTGATCCAGTGGGGCTCTTCTTCTTTGGCCTGATCCAGCGAGGGTTCTTATATTCTTATTGCTGAATGGAATATTCTTTTAAAAAATCAATATTGGAGGAAGAATACATTTTGCAATGTGACTAAATATACGTTGTTGTTCAGTCGCTACGTCGTGTCCGACTCTTCGCGGCCCCATGGACCACAGCACGCCAGGCCTCCCTGTCCTCCACTAGCTTCCGGAGTTCACCCCATTTCATGTTCATTGCTTCGGTGACACTCTCTAACCATCTCATCCTCTGCCACCCCCTTCTTTTGCCTTCAGTCTTTCCCACCATGTATGAAAATGTGACTAAATATATGCCAAGTATTTTTATTTTCACATTTTTATACTGCCTTTCCTCCAAGTAGCTCAGGGTGGTGTACATGGCTCTTCCCCATCTTTTTTTTTACTTTGTCCTCGCAACAATGTTCTGAGGTAGATGAGGATGAGAGACAGTGATTGGCCCAAGATCACCCAGAAAGCTTCATGGCTGAGTGGGGATTTGAACCTGAATCTTCCAGGTCAAAATCCAACTCTCAAATCACTATAACATGAGCTTTCATTTTACTCTATCCACAGAATTTGGTCTTCCTGGGTGCAATCTTGATTATTACAAAATAAATCAATGTTGCTTGAAAATATCTGTATTTAGTTAATTACTATATGTGCAGCAGGACTACATTTAGTACCATCTCCACAGAAGCCACATTGGAAAAATGGTGCAGTAAAGGAATAGGATATGATAGAAGCAGCGGCGTCATTCACCCGGTACTCTGGGTGCGTTCCGCGTTCCGCCGCTGGGGCGGGCGGGAAAGCAGCGGAACGCGGCGTGACGCAACGGGCGGACTGCCGCTCAAAGGTAAGTCCCGCCCAGCGTACCGGGTGAATGACGCCGCTGGATAAAAGACTCCTGCAGGAATAGCATGCGTGCGTGCGTGTGTGCATGCATGCGTGCGTGCGTGCGTGTGTGTGTGTGAGAGAGAGAGAGAGAGAAAGAGAAAGAGAGAGAGAGAGAGAGAGAGAGAGAGAGAGAGAGAGAGAGAGAATTCCTTGTTTCTGGTCAGCTAATTAAAACTTCATATTTTGGCTTGGGATTTTATTGAAGGACAAAGTATATGAAACTGGAAAAGAACTTAAATTCTCACTACCAAAGATGTATCTGAGTTGAAGTACATTTTGTAACATCATCTCTCTACTCATTATTCTCCATCAGCCTGTTCTACTATCATCATAACTCCTGACTGTAATCTGTCTCCTGAACTATATTTAGAAGGCTTGAAATGATGAGCTCAGCTTCTATTCAGAGCTCTAAAGTTTGCACAGAACCTTGCTTGTAGAGGGACTTCTCTTCATATCTGCCTGCTCAGAGTTCTGGAATTCCATTGCATTCAATGAGACATAATTTCCCCTCATAAAAGCCTACTTGCTCATCAAAAAGGAGAAAATCTTGCAGGATATGCAGAAAATAAACTATGTGAAAAGATAAAATGGTCTGTACACTCTGATGGTAGAAATGCAGGAATGAACGAAGGAAAAAAGCTGTACTCTATCTTAGCTATATCTTTTAAACCTGATGGTTTGTACAGCATATGTCTAAGATGAGACTAAAATCCTTATCCCTTTATAGTTCTACATTTTGGGGGACTTAAACGGGAGACTGAAAGCCATGGCTGTACAGTATTTTCTTTTTAATGGACTTCCACCTTGAGGGCTGATTGCTTTCCGTTTACATGTAACCCCAGGATAAGAATTTGAGTTTGTTGTTTTAAGAGAGGCAGCCACTCTCTTCACATTGGAACCATCTGAATTCTCCTCATGCCTTTTCTCTATATCAGAGCAATCTCCTAAATTAGTTCCAGTGTGTTGACATTCCTTCCATCTGGTGTCTTTCCATAAAGTGGTATTTTTATTACCCTCCTTACAGCAGCAGACAGAAGTACCTTTGCATTGATACAAAGTGCTCTTTTATTAAAGGTCAGCCAAATCGGAGCAGCACGTGAGCTTGTCTTTAATTTTACAGACACAGGATTTTAAAAAAAACCTTTCATTCACTAAAATCATCTGAAAATCTTGGTTAAATTATTATTTTTCTAAAATACATTTAAATCATAGAAAGCAATTCTTAGTGCTTGAAACAGATTGCATCTCATCAGACCTGTATGGTAAAATGTTTTAGGCCCTTGTTTAGACCCAGGTGTATTAAAAACTTTCCTAAATGACAGGATTTTTAAGCATATATCGATTAACAAGCAACAAAAATTGCTAACTCCCCCATCTCACCATACTGTTGTCTAATAAAACAGTTAAGGGCCCAGTCCTAGGCTGTTTGCCCGCCCTGCGATGCAGGGGAACCAAAATGGCCCCCGCTGCATCCTGTCGGGCAGGAGAAGCAGCCAGAAGTCTCCTTGGCGTAAGGGAACATCAGTTTCCTTACCCAATGTAGTGCCCCCGCAGGCTTTTTGGGTCTATTTGGATCTCCTGGCGCGGAACCAAGTAGACCCATTTCAGGCTCCAAGGCTTGGGAGGAGGGATAATACTCAGCAGCAGCCAGCGCCACTGTTCTTGCCCCCCTCCCGGGCCTGATCCACCCCTCCTCCTGCTCCCCTGCCCTGTTCTCATGCCCCTAGAGGTATTGTGAAAGTTCTAGCTCTCTATCAGGTTATCTTGGGTCAAACTGTATGACACAAAAATGTATCTTTAGAAAACGAGGCAAATTGCCAGAGTTCCTCCACCTCCATAGCTTTAGTTTCTCACAACAAGTGGTATTATTTAGGTGTTAATTTATATTGAATGCAAGGAAGTCACAGACTGTGGAGTGCAAGACTCCAGAGGTTAGGTTAGTTTATATGTCTTTCATTCCTAATCACTGGCCTCTCGGAAAATCTATACTATAATCTTGGGCGTTATCAAATGAAAACAATGGAAATAATATATTTAAAAGGTCAAAGGTTGAAACAAAAAAGGAAATGAATTAGATAACTGTTGTTCGATGGCATTGTTAATATAACCAAACCGTGGACATTCTGCACTGAGTTTATTGAGGGCAATTTCAAAAGCTCTTCATACACAAGATTTTTGCTGTTTTCCTTCAAATATTTAGACAAGTGGTTCCCAAAGTCCTACTCAGAGTTTGGGAACCCTGTAAGTATTTGTGGGGGAGGGAAGAAGGGGGGCCGCAACATGATCGAGATGATCGTGCTGCTGCTGGGGAGGGAAGGGGTTACTTACCTGGAGGGTCTGAGGAGCTTGAGACCCTCTCTGAGGACAGTGATTATATCTTTACTACTGCCATGTGCCTTCAAACATGATTTCTACAAAAATGACATGATTTCTACAAAAATTTTGTACTATTGAAAGCACCACACTTCAGATGCAGAAGTGTGGGAGTGTTTCTTTTTAGCTGCATTTTTCTTATGAAAAATATTTATATGCCACTTTTTGACAGCCACCGCAAATTCACAAAGCAGTTTATACAGCAAAAGAAATGATGGTTTTGATAGTACAGCTCACTGTTCTGTTTTCGCATCTTCTTGTGCAGGTGGAATATAATCCTTCCTATGGCAAATGATGGTGTCCCTGAGCAAAACTGTGGCGCACACATTCATCTTCCATAAACTTTGGAGCAGGCTCATAGTAACGTTTGTATTTGGTCATCCACTACATGAAATCCTTCGGAAATCATTTCTGCCACACTATTTTTTGGAACATGCTAACTTTTTAAAATGTATCTTTTTCCAGATTCTGCCTTCATACAAGGAAACTATAGGATGTTTCTAGTTTTGAAAATACTATTCAAATACTATACTTTTTACAACAATTTAGCTCATAATAATAGGCCTGTGGATAAACAAGTTTGTAGGGATATATTCGGGTTTTAAACATATGCAAAGAACTGTCAGATGGGACAGATGTCTTAGGCCCATAGAAATATGTTTCTGCTCCAAAGGTTTAACTCAGGGCTTGGGGAGATTTGAGTAAAAAAAATAAAATAAGGGCTTTGATTTTAAAGTTGTATGCCCTGAAAATCAGAACACTTCTGGAAAAGTCAGCTTAATCTACTCAGTCCTTCAAAATTACTTGAAAGCACTTCTCTTCCAGCTGCACTCCAAAGGCTGCAAATTACAGTCCTGTGGAGAGGATGGAATTTCTTCTGTTTCCAAACTGGGGGTCTGCCTCTTGCAGATAATGTGGGAGATAAATTCATTTTGATCAGGGTACAAAAAGAATTCTGAAACTAGAAAGCCTGTTTACATACATGTGGATTTGGCTACCACTGAAAACGGGGGTTTGTCTTGACACTGAGCTGACAAATGCAGAGGTTAATCACCTTTACCCAAGGAAGGTCAAAAGGATACCAAAACATGTATCCTGTTTAAGGGAAGCACATGCTTAGGAACTGGCTATAAAGACCTTCCAGCAAAAGAAGAGCTCACCTTAAGCAGGCTCAATGCCTCTTTTGACAACTTGTCTCAACTTTTCCATATGTGGCACTTTCCTTCAACCCCAAACTTTGTGAGGGGACAAAGTTTTTCATCATATATGTTAAATTTCTGTCTTTTGTTTTTCTCCATTTCTTGCCTCCTCTTTCTCCTCTACTCTTTCTATCTCTTCTCCTCCACCCCAAACTCAACTTCATTCTTCACATTAAAAAGTAAATGGGGAAAAAAGTAGTGGTGAAGCCATCACTAGTGCAACTCTATCTAGCTTTGGGGAAAAAGGAAAAGAGAAGAGGGCATCATACTAAAGGAAGCTTCAGAAATGCATCCCTCAGAAATCCTTGGTGGGAGGGGGAAGCATTTCTACTCATCGTTACCTGCAAATTTGACTCCATCGCTTGCTCCATCATAGACCCAATAATGGACAAATAGACAAAAAGGTGGGAGGAAAAAAGATACCAAAGGGGTGAGGGACACTAGTTATGTTTTTAAAATCATACAGACTTTGGATACAACAAGGCACATTTTCTGCACAAGAAGAGCACTGCTATAGAGGTACCAGACATGAAGAGTTTCTTCCAGGTACGTTACTTTATTTGGGGGTATTTTTAAACTTTAGTCTGATCCTAGCAGAATCAAGTGCACCTACATCTACTGAAATAAAAGGATTTAGGCATGCACACCTAACTTTGCACAGGACCAGGCTGCTAAATAGTTTAACTTTTTTTTTTTTAAAGGCAAGATGCAAGATCACAGCAGACTGGTGGTTTATTTTAATTTTTTTAGCCTTAGTCTATGTTCAGAACATTTGCTCCATTTGCAATCCACATGCTGACACAGCACCCCTCCCTTTCTCTGTTTCCAGATCCAGTTAAGACTTTATTCAATAAAAAAGTCAGATATTCATCTCCTTTCAACTAAAAGAACATGCTTTTGAATAATTCAATATGTGATACTGTAACATGAGATTCCAAGCGGTTCTTTGTTTTAGACGTTCTTATCAACTCTTAGAATGGGGTTTCCATTAAGGCTACAACTTTTAACTGCTTTAATTGGTAGGTTAATCAACTAAAGCTTTATTGCAGATTTAAATATGTCCCTGATTAATTGGTTTGGGTTGAGACAGAAAAGGGCACTTCCACAGAGTCTGCACAAACATGCCAACTTGCTCCTCCATATGCCACATCTGATTAAAAAGAAATTTAAAGATGGCAGTTCTTCCCCATTTGTCTCCAAAGCTAGGAAATAGTTTAAATTTCAAAATAAAGGAAAATATCAAAGATGGCATTTCCTGCAAGCAATTAATGGAAGCCTCTGTTTATTAAATGTGAGTGATGGCACACAAGAGATATCGCATCCTTCCTTTGATATCCAAGTATCCCTAGCAGCTATAATGAATGTTGGAGATAAATTAAGCAACATGATTAATTAGATTAAATAAATCAGAAGCAGGCAGCTTGAGGATGGTCATGCTTGCTGCATGGAACATTTTGAACTCAGGTAACTTACATTGTGCCATGATCCCATGGGGCAGGACTTTATGAGGTTTCCTGCGACTCTGTGATAGCAATCATGACCATTACGGATTTGGCCTCCATTGTGGCTTTGCTTCACTGGAGAACCTGCAGGTGGATCCTTTCCCTGCCACAGGGCTGGCTCTAGAAGTGGCAGGACCTTATGCGGAGCATTTCCACGGGGGGGGGCACCCTCCCTGTGGGGCCCCCACTCACCAAGAAAAGCACTTGCTATGCCATGCATGGCACCTGGAAATAGTTGGTGGTGACATGATGACGTCACTGCCAACTGCTTCATGGAGGCCCATTTTGGGCTGTTTGGAGGCAGGGGCAGGTGGGAGGGCCCACAGTAAAACTGCTCTGCTTGCCCGACTGACCTACAGCCCGTAGAGATTGTAGGTGATCAGGTGATCTGCTCGCTGTGCTGTTGCAGGGGCCCCCAAAGTGCGGGGCCTAATTTGACGACATTGGTCACATTGTCTTAAGGCCGGCCCTGCTTTGCAAGGCAGGATTGTGCCCTAAAATACTTTGCGAAAAGTACTTATACCCAGCTTTTCTTAACTACAATGAGTAACTCACAGCCCAATCTTATACATGTCTACTCAGAAGTAAGGCCCATTATAATCAATAGAGCTTACTCCCAGGTAAGTGTGGATAGGATTGCAGCCTCAAAGTAGCTTACAAAAAACTCACAATACCTATAAAAATATAATGTGCATACAATTTTTTTTAAAAAACAACAACCATAAAATACCCACTATACAAAATTTTAAAAGCTCATTAAAATTACTAGTCTAAAACCATTAATCAGCAGACAGGCGGTGACCAGTCATAACTTAAAATAACCTGGGGAAGGTGATAAAAACTCAACAATAAAACCCAGAGACCCCTCCATTCCTGATAACTGGGCAAAGAAGCATCTTTTAAAGTGCTATTTAGTAGGGAGAGAAACTGTCCCACTTTATCCGAGCAAGGCTGGGTAAGTAGTAACTATTCCAATGGCTGTTGCTGGTGTATTTTTTTTTAAGACTGTGAGTCCTTTGGGGCAGGAAACCATTTATTATTTATTTCACTATGTACACCGCTTTGAGAACTGCTTTTTGTGGGAAAGTGGTACATAAACATTTATAACAATACTATACAGTACACTGTCAGAATGCCATCAAAGAAGAGGCAGTTTGCAAGTTCTCCAGGAGGGAATTCCAAAGACTAGGTGCCACCACTGAGAAAGCCCTTCCTCTAGCCATAACCCCCCTCACCTCCAAGGGGGGCAGCAACCACAAGAGGACTCTCTGACGATGGCATTTCCCCCACCCCATTTTTAAATCAGTTATCTTATGCAGGAAGACTTGGGGGCATAACAATTCAAATGCTTGATTTTGTTTCTGCAGCTCCCCATAGCTCCTTATGGGTAGTATAACTAAAATACAGCAGACCAGAGCACTGGAAACAGCTTGAGAAGCCTTTTGCTACCAGCATTTCCAATAAATACCTTTCCTTACAAGTGGGTGGGGGGGAGATTTTAGCAAGCCACTGGTGTAAAAGGATATGGTATTTTAGAGCTGAATGAATAAATGGTACAGATGATGAAAAGAATTCCAGTCACTAACCTTCATATATAGTGATAATATGAGGATGGCTGAGAGATGACATGATCTCAATCTCCCGTCTGATGTGAACCATATCTTGTTCATCCTTAATTTTGTCCTTACGGATGGATTTTATTGCAACCTATAAATTCAGGAAATTGAGCATTACTCTTGGAACAAAACAGATGAAAGTAATCCATTAGGAGAATTCAGAAAATAAATACAGATGTTAGATGCTGGCAAAACATGGAATGAGAAAAACAAAGCTTTAAAATACATACCCACAACCCTTTCCTTTTTATTGCATTATGACAAATGCAGTCCATGTTGCAGGACCTAGGGTTTGAAATCATTATGTGTACTGCCATTCATTTCTAATCAGACCAGAATTAAAATGTTAAAAAAAAAATGAACCCCAAATCGGCCTACTAATGGTCCAAATGAAATTAAGATCTTGCCACCTAATGGGAACAAATTTTGTTCAAGCTAATGCTAGTCTAAATCTAGCATCATAAAGGTGTTTTTCACTAGAGATGCTAAGATTGTGGGTGAAATCCTAAACTGAGTTTGGACGGCATGAGCTAAGCCAGCAAAGTTTGGCCAGCACAAGGGCCACCATAAAGCATGTTTGGACTATTCTCTGAGTCAGAGAGGCCAGCACACAGACGTGAGCCATCCTCCCTGACTCCAAGAGTAGTCCAAACATGCTTTATGGTGGCCCTTGTGCTGGCCAAACTTCGCTGGCTTAGCTCATGCCGGTCTAACTCCAGGTTAGGATTGCACTCTGTCTTACGTCCTGCATTGCCTCTGAATGTTGATAGACAACAGAAAGTGGAAACTAGCCATTATGGGTTATTCAGTATACAATCTATTCAATATAGGAGTTTAATTCATCTATTGGAATGACAAAAACCACTGAAAATGGCCTGCACTGCCAGAAATATAGTTTGTTTTAATTAAAACATATGGACGAAATTGTTATATTTTTTTTCCAATAAATCCTATTTTTTGTTTAATGATTCTTGTTTTGTCCCTGGGTTGTTTCACCCTGCAAACATATGCTACAGTTCATCGAATTCAGAAAAATGATATATGGTGGGTTGGAAAACCAACTAGATAGATTAGCATAACGTAGAGGAGGCAGCCAGCTACCACATCTGAGGGGTTGGCTCAGGGGGCTTTCTGGAGGCCTCAGAAAGCCTTTTCTCCAAAACAAAACACGGAAGTACATGTTGGAAGTCTCCAGGAGAGCGTGTGGGTGTAAAAATTTTGTGTCCTGGGGTGCCAGATGCCTTAGCTTCCCCACTGATTATATGCAATAAGAAAGACACAGCCCACACTCACATACAGTCAAACTGTAGACACTCAATGTCTTCTGCCCTGCTAAGTAAAACCCCACTGTGGATACTGTAGATCGCCTTAGTAAAATACCAAAATTGCATCTGTAGTACTGAGCGAGAAAAAAAATAAAATGACCTGAAACAATACGGGGGGTGGCTGGGGGCGGGGAGCAGACCCTAGATGCCAGAACACAGAGGGTGTGAGGGCAGTAGTGTGTAGCAGGGTGGCACACTCCCCCCCACCGCAGCACTCCACGTTTCTTGGGGTTGTTGTGAGTGGTGCATACAGTACACATCACTAGAAGCAGCAACTGCCTTGAATTGGACCCACCTGCTATCCTTTCGATCCGAGAGGCTTTGAAACAGAGCTGCTCTGGAAAGGGGCAATTCCAGTGCAAGGTGGGATGACACAAAAATGTGGGGGTGACCGTGGCACCCATTCCTGGGAACCAGGAGGCTC
This sequence comes from Lerista edwardsae, assembly GCA_029204185.1. Classification (NCBI taxonomy): domain Eukaryota; kingdom Metazoa; phylum Chordata; class Lepidosauria; order Squamata; family Scincidae; genus Lerista; species Lerista edwardsae. Next base: position 6,265,284 of record JAJKFI010000060.1, on the reverse strand, counting down.
CCATACGCAGCTGACCTGTAGTCACTGAAATTTGGGGCAAGCTGCTCATGGCACTGCATCTAAAAGTAATTCTAGAAATTCTCCATCTTAACCGGAATTTGGGAAAAGAAGAATGCAGGGCAGAGCAAACCAAAAAGAATGGAAGAGAGGAAATCTCCCCAGCCCTACATGTAGCTTGCATGCCTGTAATGTATTTGCTAATGTTTATCCCTTGCTTCCCTGCCTCTCTCATTCCTTTTCTCCTGCAGCTGTCTCCCACGTTGTTTGTATTTAAAAGTAAGCTCTTCCTAGGAGGGCTGCATCTCATCCTTTCCCTGCGAAGCATCTGGTTCGGTGACTATGCAGTGTAAAAGTAATAAAAAATTAGCAATGACCCACTGACTCATGATTCACTTTCATCACCGTCTATAGTGCTGAATAAGCTGCTGAACAAGCTGCTTGCCCTAAGCCTGTACATCACATATTATACTCTCCGCAGTTCGGAGACTGCTGTCCAGTTATAATTCCAGGAGGGACTGAAAAACTGGTATTTGCCAGCATTGCTCTTTGAACCTGTATTGGAAAAGGCCGGAGATACCCCGAGGAGATAGGGAATCGTATCAGCAATGGCCCCTTGTCCCAGATAAGCCAGGGATTGTAGGGTTAACCCCAAGGTCTTTGCAAGCCTTGGGAGCACAGCTGTAGGCTGATAAGGGCTCTGGTTCTGAAGGGATGTTAGCACAGGTGCAGATGGGTGTGGCTGATGAATTAAAGCCTGCCCACTGATTGGCTGGCCTCAGTATAAAGCTGGAGGCAGGAGCTGGAGAAAGGACCCTGGGAAGGTGCTGGATGGGAGCACCAGGTAGGTGCTGGATGGACGGATTGCTGGATGGACTGCCTGACTGGTGGAATCCTGGCTGGACTGCCTGCCTGAAGAACTGTCGGATGGACTGGCTGAAAGGAGACTGGATAAAGGAAGACTTAGGGTAGTTTGGAGCGAAGCCAGTGATGAGGGCAGTCTGGAGGAGGCTGACCAGCCAGTGATCCCAAGCGAAGCTGCTGGAAGAGAGGCGGCCCAGTGGGTGAAAACCCCCTCCCTCTTGCCAATCTCTGAGGCCGCTCTGGAGGGGAAACTAGTTAGCCTAGTGTGGACATTGGGGCCCTTGGGGAGGCCCGGCAGGGAATTTGGCGGAACAGAACCCTATGCTTTCTTATCCTCTGTAGCACTTATGCAATCACTCAGTAACCATATCCTTCCTGCATCCTTCCTCAATCATATACATGGACATCTTTCCAGGAAAAAAAAATGGTGGGAAAACGAGGAAACAATAGCCAAACTTGCATCACCATCTAAAAGCCACTTGGAAGCATGTGTTGTCAGTGAAAGACAAGCGTATAAAGAGCCATTAAGATCAAATCAGGGAACACGATGAAACATGAACCAGACAGACAGAGAATGAATGCCCACAAACACTCGCCCCACTCTGTGTCTGCAAGGTTTTGCTTCAGAATGTACGTTGTCCAAACCAAAGATTTAGGGTTCAATCCTGAGCCCTCCAGCACAGGTGGTACAACCCTATCCCCCCCCCCACTAGTGTCACAAACGTGCCGTATCCTCAGAAGGATAGAGGAAGAAAAAGTGAAACATATACAATTATTATTAAATGTATTTTATATTGCTTTTCAATAAAAACGTTCACTAACAGCCCAATCCTGTCCTTATTCTCCCCCAACCCCACTAATGCACCCATGTCAAGGAGGCTTCCGCTATATCACATGGGGAGGGGTGGCCATGATGTGATGGAAAGTAGTGAGGAAAGTAGTGCAAAGTCCTACTTAGCCCATTCTGCTGCCCCATTGTCTCCTATGGGTCATCTCAGACTTGCACTAGGTCTTTAGCTGGTGCAATCCAGGGTGACAAAGGGGATCAGGCGCACACGGAGGCCCGAGTGCGCCCATGGCTGGAGCCGAAACCGTGCCCCCAGGACATTGCCCCACCCCCGTGCGTCACTCCGACACGCCTCCCTTAGCCCGGAAATGCTCCATTTCGGAGCGTAAGGGAAGCGTGGGCAGGCGGGTGGGCCAAAAACCGCGCGCAATGGTGCCCCGCTGCTGCCTGGCGCCCATGGCTTGCACCATCCCACGCATCAGGTAAGATACGCGCCTGAAGGGGATGTCCTGGCTGCTATCAGAGGGACTAGCATCTGGCGCAGATCGCCCATGCCAGGTGCCACACCTCCCACCCCCATCACGCCCCCACCTTCTCCCCACCCCTTTCCACCTCCCCTGCTGACCTACCTTCCCTGGTAGGCCTTCCCTGAAATTCCACCACATGCAGGGCCGCTCCAGCATCTCTGCCAGCGTTCCCTCAGTGCGCGGCTTTGTGCACTGCCCGAGTGTGTTTTACGATTCCCATAAGGTAGGAACCACGGCTAGAACACTAGTTCTGGCATCGGAGAAGCCCAACAGGATTGGGCTGCAATGAAACTGAGGGTGCAATCCTAACCCACTTTCCAGCACTGATACAGCTATGCCAATGGGGCATGTTCTGCATCCTGCAGTGGAGTAGTAGTCACGGAGGCCTCCTCAAGGCAAGGGAATGTTTGTTCTCTTACCTCGGGGCTGCATTGCCCTTACCCCAGTGCTGGAAAGTTGGTTAGGACTGTGCCCTGAATTGAGTCATACTCAGAAAAGGTTTCAGGAAAAACGACCCGATCCTATCCCTAATGTTTCATTGCTTACGACTATCTAAGGCATTTTTGTACTGTCATTACGTAGTTATTGCTCAGCTGTGCAGAATCAGCCATCCTCCCTCAAGGCAGCGCCTCTGGCAAGGCAACCGCACTGCCCCCTCTCTCAAACTGCAAGATCTGTAAGCAGGAAAATGCAAGTTTTTTATCACATCCTTTGCGACATCCACGTGCGGAATGGGGGTTGCACAAGTGTCTTGGGCACCTACAGAATGACAGGTGTGTGCTTTGTGCTACATCTTTTTAAACATTTACGTTCAATTTTTGAAAATCTTCAGATGCTGAGCACTGCCTTATTGCATCACTGAAGCTTAGAAGTGTTCATGTAGTATAGGTCTTTAAACATGTTTTTAAAGTAGCAACCAATAAAAAAGCTATTCTTGGGTCCCAAGGCACACTCTGTGAGCACATGCTAGCTAGCCACCATGCTGAAGCTAATTACAAAAAAAGAAGTGGCAAAGATGACTACGGTACTTTTATTTCCAGCACAGGAAGGCTCTTTTCAGCCAGAAGAAAGGAATCCTCACCACTGTTTCCTGAGGAACTGATATCACACTACACCACCTCATTAGTACGAGCCTGAGTGGTGCTAAAAAACCATGATGAATGTTGATTATGTAAAGGTTCAAAAGCTAAAAGAGTCCTTTTGGCTTCTTAAGGCAAACCTTGGGCTTAGAGGATAAATCCAGCACTCTTGAAAATAGCCAGGATGGATGCAATTTTAATCATGGTAAGAAAGAATCCCAATCAAATGCGTAAGCAATTTCAAAGCAGTGGAATGCAGCTTCAATGCACTTATAAAGCTTGGCCTCACTCATTTTGTTCACTGGGAGAGGCTGCAAGTATATATATATATGCGCTGCACGAAAGAAGGATGTGGGTAGCTTTTGGATCAGCCCATGCATTCCTTGGAAAAAAAATAAATACAGGCATTGATAAAAACACGCCTAGTATAAAACAGCGCAACATTTGACTCTCTGAAAGAATGTTAAAAGGATTGTATCATCGAGCTTGTAAGAGTGCAAATTCTTCAGCATTCGGAGATAGGGGGACCATTTCATTCAGGAAGGGCAAAGGAGTCTACTTGGATCTTGACCTGACCTAAGTGGCACAAACCTTTAAAGCCCTTCACAGCTTGGGGCCAGGTTATCGAGGGGACTGCCTTCTCCCATACATGTCGGCCCACCCTCTTAGGCCATCTGCAGGGGCTCTGCTACAGCTGCCTCCTCTGCCTCAAGTTAGAGGGGGTGACATCAAGAAGACGAGCCTGCTCTGCAGGGGTGTCAGTATCAGTAGTGTAACTATAAGGGGTGATGTGATAAGTATTGCAGGTGCCACAATGCGCTGTGTAAGCAGCTCCTCCCACTCGCTACTGTAGCCATTCTGGGCAGCAACATGCTGCACATTGTCATAACAGCCCAGAATGGCTGTGATGACAAGTGGGAGGGGCCACTTACATGGTGCATCGGGGCACCTGTAATACTTACCGAGCTCCCCCCCCCTTGTAGCTACGATACTGGCCACAATTACAGAACTCCCTTCCAGAGGATCCAAGAACTATCCTTTCCTGAGCAGCATTTTGGCAAGGGCTCAAAACGTTTTATTTTCTCACGCATTTGAATGGTTGCTCTCCTCCTGTGCCTATGTATGGTGTATTGTTTCCAGCATTTTTCTCTTTCCGTGGACACTGGTTTTTACTTCCAGTTTTATTGCTTGTCATGCTGAATTGCTGGCCTCGACTGTTTTATTAATTGTATGCTTATACTGTTTTATGTTTGTTTTTATAACACTTTGAAAGCCGCCTTGGGCATTTGCCTCAGCAAGGAAAAGGTAGGGTATGAAACTTTTTTTAATAAATCAAAAATAGTAAAATAAAATAAACTTGATATTGTTCAAAAACTGCTATTAACAACAATGGAAGTTAAGTGAATACAATTGAACTGCAACTCAACAATCCTTAGGCTACTCTAGAATGTTGAATTCTGTAGTTTTGATCCAAAATCAACTGCAGTGGCCTCCAGAGCCAGAACAACTTTCTGAATCAACTTTCAGAACAACTTTCTGTTTGTGGGTTTAGATATACAGTACATTAATGCCAAACTGCAGTTTGCGCAAACTGTGGTTTGCTAACCAGCTTCAAACTGTGGTTTCAGATCCTGGTTTGGAGACCAGCTGCAAGCCATGGTTTATCAACTGCTTGCAAATCAGTTTGTCAGATGATGCTTGCTCTGATATCACAAAAAACCATAGCTGCCCATTATATCTGAACCATCACTATCTCAACCTAACCAGACTCTCTGATACATGGCAACAAACTACTATATAACCCTATGTATGCTGATTTAAAAGCAGGTGCAAGTTGTTAGAAATGCTAACTACAGGAGAATCTCATATGTAAATATAGATATTTAGTCCAAAAACTGCTTTTATATTTTATATGTAGAACTTTTGGACTAAATGATTACAAGCTTATGGCAATAGTTATATTAATTTATTTGGTTTAGAGAACAGACATTGAAAAGAATCTTAATACATTTCACACTATTATGCTTTTGTTTGCAGCTACAAATAGTTTTCAGTGGATTATAAATACTTCATGGCTTGCTCAAGGCAATTACAAAAAGTTTATGTACATTTGGTGATATTACATTGAGATACATTCTTCTCTTTAAAACTTTCCATCTAACAGGCCAGAAGTAAACAGAATTCAACTTTGAAAACACTACAGTTGAAGAAGAAAATTGTTTTAGAAATTGCCATTTCTATAAATTCCCTAACAGGCTGAATTGCTTCCACTATGGAAGCTAAGAATTTGAAGCCAATCAGATTCGCAATTAAAAAGTTGTGGATTGTGATCTAAACAGAATTCCAATCTGGTTTTGCAATAGAATTATTGCCTGGAAAGGGGGCGGAGAAATACATGCAAGAGGAAGAACATAGTCCCCTGATAGCTGAAAGCATGCTTCTGTCATTGGGAAATATGTTAAAAATCCAGTATACAAAGAGTTTAAAAAACAGATTAGTCCGATAACAGCTTCTTCACCATATATGGATGTGTGTGTGTGTGTGTGTGTGTAAGCACATGCACGCACACAAAAAATCTTCAGCTCTCTCATTAGTTCACATTGCAAAAAAAAAAAAATTATTATTCCTTTTAATGATTTATATCCTGTTAAAAACAGCCATATGGCCATCTTGGCAGTGCAATGCCAAGCAATTAAATGTCAATGCAGGGTCTTAAAGGCCAAGAGGGCTCAGGGAGGTCTCCTTTGGAGGGGCTGGGGAAGTAGAGCGAATTAAGGCCAAGACAGCTCCATTGTTTGGAAATATTTACTGTTCTGATCCTCCAAGCCAGATCATCTCCATGGTGATGTTGCCTCTGAGGGAATCATGCAGCAAAAGAGGAATTAATTATTTAGAAGCGACCCAATCCTTTTGTTTAAAGAACTCATCGGGGAAAGTTGCTTCAGGGCTTTGCATAAGCAAGCCATGGGGCAATTTGTACCCACAACATCCTGCTGATTTTTAAACCACAGGTTCTTGCCCTTTAGATTTGCTGTACTTTTCTTTTTCTTTTCTTTCCCGTTACATATTTGTCCTTGCCATTATAGCGAAATTGTCAAACAGAAATGTTCTGTGGTCCAAGGCCTTTGGTTTCTGCAATGAAAAAGAAGTATACATGCTCCAGAGGAAAGCCATTCAGGCTGCTTGGATGTTACTTTTTACAAAAAGGAAAGGTGTCTTCTTTGTTTTGTTTTTTAATTGCAACAAAAAGATTATAAACGACGACAGCAATTTGCTTTAACATTCAATTCCCAATGTCAAAATCAAAAGACCAGGCTTTTTAACACCGCCACAGTGCCACAGCTTGGAGAAAAACGCTCCACCTTCAGACATCGAAAGGGCCTGTACATCAATGATAAAACGTCACATCAAAATTTTATTTGCATAAGCTGAACACACTGTGCTTGTGCGGCGAACGAGGCTGCTGTTATGTCTTATGTATTTCAGTTTCACACTGCCAATTTCTCTGGCTGCAAGTAACATTATCCTATCAGCAGCGGTGACTCGGCAACAGGAGAGGAATTGGTCACTGAATAAGCAGAAGATTTCCCTCCTCTCTAATATACACAGACTCAAAGGCAGCCTGTGCAACTAAACCAAGCGATCAGACTACAGGATTTATGCGGCACTTGCTGAAGCCAAAGGATGGGAGGTACATCTGCAACACCCTTCCTACCCTCTGCCCTCACCCTGATGTGGTAACAGGATTTGTGTGCGCACTTCCTGAGTTCTGCCCTGTGCCATGAATTACATCCCTTCATTGTTCTGTACCTGCCACACTCCACCGTGCAAATGCAGCTGACATAGCCTTTTTCACATCGCATCCTCTAGCAAGACGTTTCTGGAGAGACCAATGATATTTTAGTATTTAGAGAGAGTTCATTTTCTTACTAACTCCAAGTGATTTTGGTAACTGACAGCACAATCCTATGAATCTCTAAGGGCACAATCCTAAATAAAAGTGAGTTAGGCCAGCATAAGCTAAACCAGCAAAGTTTGGCCAGCACAAGGGACACTGTAAAATATGTTTGGACCACTCTCAGAGTCAAAGAGGCCAGCAGGCAAACGTGCGCCATGCTCCCTGACTCCTAGAGTGGTTCAAACATGCTTTATGGTGGCCCTTGTGCTGGCCAAACTTTGCTGGCTCATCTTATGCTGGCCTAATTCCAATTTAGGATTGCACTCTTAGTCTTATTTAAGTTCCACTGCGTTCAATGGAACTCTTACTCCCATGTAAGTATGTACAGCAGTGGTTCCCAACCTGGGGGTCAGGACCCCCAAGGGGGCCACGACCCAAATTTTCAGGGGATCGCAAAGAGCTTGAGGTAGCCATCTTAAAAAGCTGAGCACCACTATCCTGGAAGCTTCATTTTGGCGAGGGAAGAGGTTTCCCGATTAAACCGCCATTTCCTCAATGCTTGTGGTTGTGAGACAAATTAGCCTTGCTATGGGCTCGTATTGGTGTGTATGTGTGTATGTGTGTGATGAAGTTTCTCCCAGGTCTCTTTCTGAACTGGCATGTCACACCTCCCATGTGCATGCCTCGGTGACTCTTAGCACAAGGGGAAGGGGATCGTAAATACTCTGAAGACTAACTAAAATTTGGCTTTATCACGTTGATCAGCAATAGTATGTATTCTGTGCAATGTTATTCTCAGTGCTGAATAAATCACTGAACTCAAAACTCAACGTCACTTAGATAGCAAGCATTCAGAACATTCTAAAAAGGATGTGGAGTTCTTTCAACTTTCAAAAAGTGTGATTTGTTAAAAACAATTATTTCACTTCTGTTTTATGCACACACTTCTGTGTGTGTATAAAATAATATGTACTTTTAAGATTGCTAGTCTGCCTATCTTATGTATAAGTGCTGTTTCACATTACATGTTACATTTTTCCCTACATGGGGATTACTGCAGTATGAAAGAAATTTAGTAAATCAGCAAACCCACAGGGTGTTATACTAAGCAAACCCATTTAGAAGCAAGTTTGTTTCAACAAAGTGATTTTCTTCTAAGCAGAAGTGATGATGTATCTCAGATAATAAGCGGCTCATTCCTTTAAATACTAATCACCAACTGAAACTCAAGAACAGCCAGCAACTCTGATTGCTTCATCCTGGTTTATATAGAATATGAGGTTAGATATCTCAGGACAGTTTATATATCCCACAAATATGAGCTGTAACAAAGGCCAGAAACTGAGATATTTTCCCACCCAAAAGGAGCAATGTTATAAGCTCCTTTGATTTTAGTAAAACGTTCGCATCATATTTAGGTCCCATCCTCACACCACTTGGTCCAGGACATCTGAATCTACTTCAACAGGGTTACTCCAAAGTAAGCAGTCCAAGAACTACCCCTGCTAAGTGGGCAAGATACCCCTGCTAACTGGGCAAGAGGCACTTTTCATGTGGTGTTCCTCTTATATTTAGCAGGGGGAGAGCAATTGTCCCTCTTCACCCCTGTGCAGTGTCTTTCTCGTGGCTGTTGCTAGTCGTGTTCTGCATTTTTTTAGATTGTGATCCCTTTTGGGACAGGGAGCCATTTAACTTTATTATTACTATTTGCCTGCAAACCGCTTTGTGAACTTTGTGTTGAAAAGCGGCATATAAAATACTATTTGAATGAACTACAACATTTTCAGATCCTGCTGTACAAATGACTCCACAGTCCCACAACTACATGTAAATAATTCCCATTGACTTATGAGGAATGCAGCTAGTTCTTATTTGAGCAAAGAAAACTGGAATTCAAGAGGCTCAGAAACCAAAATATAAAAGGAACTGGTATGTGGGGGGTTTTTTTGTGTTTTTTTTTTTTTTTGCCAGTCGTAATTTGGAAGAGAAGGGGATGATTCATTAGTCTGGAGTTGACATTATTAGAGGTGGTCCTCCAGGTAAGGTCAAGCAGGATCCATATTTATTGTGCTGTATGTGAAATGCTGCCATTTCTCCTTCCTGCATTAAATCTGTCCCTTAGATAAATCAGGCGCAGCAAGTCGACACAGCTGTCGCACTCACATATTTCAACTGAAACAGTTTCAAATTGTGGAGAAAAAAATGTTGTAAGAAAAACAACTCATGCACAAAGCACAATCCTGGGTGTTACACGGACAGCACTGCTCCTCTGAGTAACACTTTTCTGACTTGGAGGTGTCCAGTGTAGAAAGAAGGTGTAGATGCTCCAGAATTTCGAAGCAAGCAGTTGTGTTTTGTTGTAGCAGATGGGCTGCAGAGGTACAACTGCCCATTGACTTTAAATAGTTCTTTGACAAATCATAGGAGAAAGCAAAAAGCAAACCACAAGTTCTCAGCCCATGTTTGCCACGACAACAAGAATGTGGCAGCAGACCATTTGCAGAGGAAGATGAATTGGGAGGAGGGAAAGGGACTTAATCCTTACCACACAATTCTCCCCTGCAATGTGCCCTAGGCCTTTAGTCCAACAGCTGGATAGGACTCATTTCCAGGTTCAGAGCCCAATTGCACGGGGGAAAAATGCAAGGAATATTGGTAAGGAGTGAGGTTAACATTTCTTCCAGGATTTGGGAGGAGGCGATATTTAACATACAATGATTTCTTTAATAGTTGTATTAGAGAATGTTGCATATACGCAACCATGAGCAATGCCTTCATGTTTTATCCATATGTGCCCACTGTTGGATCACTGAATACCTACTGATTCCTGAGACTCTACAGCCTCAACTCCAGCAAGCAATCTGGAGTGGGAAGCAGCTGATATAATAGCAGAATTCGGGCAGCCCAATCCTAACCTGTACTGACACGGTCAGGCCACACAGCCCGCACCGTATCCTGCACAGGTTAGGAGGTGGCTAGAGGTCTCCTCAGAGTTAGGGGATTGTACTTCCCCTTAATTCAGTAAAGCCCCAGCCACCCCGATGGGAATTCTCAGATCCAGGCCAGTTATTTAGCTGGCATGCCAGCCAGCCAGCACTCCTTGTGCCGGCTCACGAGTCGTGTGAGGGATAGCTCAATCGGCAGCTAGGACCGGGCTGTGAGTAGGTGGGCAGCTCAATGCTAACTCCAGCTTGGATCGGCCTAGCAGCCACTGTGCTGGGTCACACACATACCATAAAGAAGGTTTGCAACTACTCTAGAGCCGGCAGTGCCAGCATGAAGGTGTGTGCAGGCCTGCCTGTGCTGGATCCAGCCCCTACACCAGCTAGTACAAGTAAGTTAGAGCTGGGCAATGCAGAGGTTGGGTGGGAAAGTGTGGCAAGAGGCTGAAACAGAAGCAGGCAGTGGTATTTATGGGGGGAGGGGTGAAATGTGGAAGGATCCAGTCCATGAGGGGTGGGATTAGTGCATGCCGTACCCTAACCCCCCTCCCCTGCCTGGGCAGCCCTATATGGAGTTCTTGGATTTGGGCCAGCTACATAGAAAAAATATCCTCTTAGCCTGAGGTAAGAGGTAGTATTCTCTTGCCTGCTCCTACCCTGCATTGGACAGAGCACAGGCTATGTAGCCTGACAGTTCAGGTGAGAATTGTGCTGTGCTGTGCTGTGCTGTGCTGTGCTGTGCTGTGGTGTGTGTGTGTGTGTGTGTGTGTGTGTGTGGCCACACGCGCACATGAGCAAGAGATTTTCAGAAAATAAAGAAGCAGATTCCCCCCAAATCTAATGAGTAAACATAAATCGTCCTGTCCAACAAGCTACATATCTCAAAGCAAATCCACATCTGGATGAGGATATTCCATTCAAAAGATAGGTGGAGTAGTTCTCAGAAAGTTCACAACTGGAATGGAAATGAAAACTGTTTCACAACCGTAACTATGAAGTTGTAACTCTGACTTTTTAGTAGATGTTGACCAACATCAAGTGCCAGATCCACTAAAAGGACAAAAAAATGCAGTTATATTTAACTTCTAGCAAAACTGCCAAACAGATGTTTATTTCTGGCCTCCACATTCACTGGGGCCAAATACAACATCACATCAGGATTCCACAAAGTCTAGTAGCTTTTCTTCTAGTTGCAGATATTTAGAACATAAAAGCAAAGGCTAATGTGTCTTATAAATGAGAGGGAGGTGGGGACTGGTAATATCTAGCCTGATCATATGTGTGCCTATTCTTTGTTATTTTAAATGCATTTGGAGCTGAGGCTGGTTGCTGATCAAAATGCAGAAGTCACCATTTGCAAAACAAAGAGTATTTGCTAGACTTCCCATGGGCAAGAAGCACTTTTGAAAGTGGTGGTCCTCTTATATTTAGCAGGGTGAGAGCAATTGTCCCTATTCACCCCACGTAGTGTCTTTTCTAGTGGCTGTTGCTGGTGGTGGTCTGCATTTTTTTAGATTGTGAGCATTTTTTTTAGATTGTCCCTTTTGGGACAGGGAACCATTTAACTTTATTACTATTTGCCTGTAAACAGCTTTGTGAACTTTGTGTTGAAAAACGGTATATAAATACGATTGATTGATTGATTGATTGATTGATTGATCGATCGATCGATCGATCGATCGATCGATCGATCATATGTAAGCTCCTAAGCACAAAAATACTGGCAAATTAGATAAAAGTGGAAGAATTCAGAAGTCTCAGGATCACAATGTTTGGTTTTGTATAGTTGCAACATATCTTCCCTTATGTATTTAAAGATATTTTCCTGAGCAATGAAAAACTCATCCACCATATAACCATGAACGTAATGATGTAAAAAATGAGTAAAAAATGAAGCAATAAGAAATAACTTCATAGGATTTAGTAATCAGTGGTAGACCTGAGGGGGGGCAAGGGGTGTAAATGCCCCGGGCACTGGGATGGGGGGGCAGCGACACTGGCAGTTCGGACCCGTGTTGGGTAGCTCTGAGAACCACCTTCTGACGCGGATGCCACTTCCTGGACCCAGTGCTCCAAGAAAGGGTAATCAGCACTTGGGAGTTACGTCTGGTAGCTCCAACAAAGCAGCTCCTGCCATGGAAGCTTCTTCCTGGAGCAACCCGGTGTGGCTCTGAAGGGCCGTCCTGCCCTCTGAGAAGTGGCAGGCAGCCATTCAGAGTATACCTGGTTGCTCAGAGAAGTGGCTTCCGTGGTCGCTTCTTGGAGCAACCAGGTATGCTCCAAAGGTTCAACCACCCCTTCTTGGAGAGGCAGGAGGCCTTTCAGAGCCGTGTGAGGTTGCGGGGGACAGTGGCGGCACCTGCTGGAGAGGCGCACCCCTGGAGGTGTGCCCCGGGCACCGACCCCTCCCCAGGATTGCCCCTGCTACTGATGACTCTCCCTGTAACTCAGACCTGGTCTACATTCACAGCAAAATGAGGCAGGAGTAAGGTGATAATAACTCCAAGATGGAAGAATGATGGTAACATTTCCAGTTTGCAGGTGGAAATGCAGTTTGAATGATCATCCATGTTAAAACTCCCTGGAAGACTAAAACCAGCACAGCTGTGGCGAGGATTACGCTCTAAGACACAGGGCCCGATCCAATTTCACAATGCTGGTTCAGCCATGCTGCATCCTGCGGTGGGGGAATGGCCACAGAGGCCTCCTCAAGGTATGGGAACATTTGTTTCCTTACCTCAGGGCTGCACTGTGCCAGCACCGGTGCTGGAAAATTGGAAAGGATTGGGCCCACACACTCTATCCCCACCTAACCTTCCTCACAGGGTTACTGTGAATTACAAATGTATGTGCTCTTTTGGGAAAAAAAAGTGTGGGATAGTTTTGACAGACTATACTAATTTTAGAAAATATTTTTAGAAGGACTATTGAAGAAGAAAATTCCATCTGGTTTAACAGTTTTGTATGCTGTCCATATCCACTTTCTAAGAAACATCTGAAGGAAAAGCTACCTGCTCATTCTCCTTTCCCCCCCCCTTTACCATTAATATAGTAAAGGTTTCCCCACGACCGAATGGTCTAGTCGTGACCGACTGTAGGGGGCGGCGCTCATCTCCATTTCTAAGCCTGTAGAGCTGGCGTTTTGTCCGAGGACAAGCTTCCGTGGTCATGTGGCCGGCATGACTGTACGCCATAGCGCACGGAACGCCATTCCCTTCCCACCGAAGTGGTCCCTATTTATCTACTTGCATGAACTGCTAGATTGGCAGGAGCTGGGACAAGCAACAGGAGCTCACTCCGTCGTGCAGTCTTGAACTCCCAATCTTACGGTTGAAAACCCAGCAACAGCGGATTAACTCGCTGCGCCACCACGTCACCTAATACAATAAACGGGTCCCCTAAAAACAGAAGTATGTTAAGAAGACAAGCCCCTACCGTTTGCAGCTTATCACATGGCCCAGGTCAACTGAACAGGGGGAGTCAATATTCAGATGCTTAAAATCTCTTGGCCAATTTTTCCTTCTTCCTCTTCAAGTTAGAACAACAGCAGTCACTCAGGCTTCCCACTTCACCCTGCCAATGACCTTAACACAGACTTGGATGTACCCCCTTCCCCAGAGTGCTCGGGATCCTCCCGCCAGAATTTCATCTCAGCAAATACCACAAATCATGTCATACTGTGTAGAACTATTCAGAAATAGGTTGTGCAACATGAACTGTTCACTGCATGGGAAGGAGCCAGAGGCTACCCAAGTCAGTTTCTTTGACTTCTTTGGTTTTATTTAAATTATCCTGAAAGGGTTACGCTGTTTCTTTAACACTCACATCCATTTTCCCTCTAATCAGAGACTCTAAACTTCTGCTGAAGGAGAAAAATAATTTAATGCTAAGATCAGCATCTGAGCAAAAGAATGATTTAGGCATTTTTTCCACATAAATTATCAGCTCTGTTTCCTAGAAATAGCAAGCCCTTAGCTAATAGTTAGGCTTAGCTAAAAAGAAACCAAATCCAGTATTTGGAGCTAGAGAACACATTGCATTATTTCCTGATAAAACATATATTTCCATGCATTATCTCCTACAGTCCTCTAAAAAGTGCACTCAGGAGCAGGGCAATAAATAATATTGATGGCTTCCAAATGCAATATATTCACTTGTAAAAATACTTTATAAATCTTTTGTGTTTGATAACACAACATCAGGATCCCCCTTTCATTCATTCAACGACTGACTTCCTTCTACTGTGCCTTTTCTGAAGCGCATAGCAGTCTAAAAGCGTGCAAATGTTTGAATTAGCTTATATAACAAAATATGAAACGTCAGTGCAGGTTTTGTTGGAATGATAATAAGGCAAATTTGTGTGCACAATGAAACAAAGATGCTGACTCCTGTGCCAAACATTCATTTGATGGCAATACTTCAAATAAATTATTCCGTTTAACAACTGAGCTGTCACATCCTACAACCACATCCTAAGCGACCAAGCAGCTGGGCTCAATAAAGCTATTTTTCCAATGTTCTGTACACACACACACACACACACACACACACACACACACACACACACACACACACACACAC
>JAJKFI010000060.1:6157328-6249097 GCA_029204185.1 Lerista edwardsae | reverse complement strand
AAGAAAGAAAGAAAGAAAGAAAGAAAGAAAGAAAGAAAGAAAGAAAGTGAATGAGAACAAAGTTATATGTGTGACAATTAAAAGAAAAGCGGCACCCAGGGAAAAGGTTACCCAACTAGAAATGTGCAGGCTTGCTTTTGCAAAGTGCTCAAGTTTCAAGTCTATGGCAATTTCTTTATTTCAGCACAGTTGGCCTGTGCAAACCCCATTTCTTGGTCCCATGGAGAAAACTAAGTTTAAAGCACAAACATGGCTGATTCTGCTTTAGGAAGTAGCTGCAGAGGGTTGGTTATGTTTAGGATGAGAACACAGAAGACATGGATGTATCTAATGATATGAAGAGATTAGATGGTGACCAAATGACTTTTTGGCATAAGTTAACTTCGAACTCCCACATGAAAACAAAACGTAGGTAAGACAGCCTTGGAGCAGAAGTGGGATGACAGAAGGTCTTGTTTCTATTTTCAGCAGTATGGTGGCTGTGACCCCAGTCCTATGCCGGGGCAGCGCTGGCATCTGGCGCAATGCCCCGGCAACTGCCACTGTGTGAGTGCCATAAGGCATGTCACCGGTAGTAAGCCCACTGCCAGTGTCAAAGCCAGCAACAGTCGGCATTGGGCCTCAGCGCCAGGAGGATATGCAGCAGGTACATTGCCCTGCCGGGCAGCAGAGAGGCGCGTCGGGCAGGGGGAAGGTGGAGGAAGGTGTAACTGGGCGGCGGGAGGGTGGCCTGAGGGGAAGATTGGGCCTGGGAGGGGGAAAGGAACGGTAACAGAGTCTGCCGCTGAATCCCATGTCCTCTCCTGCGCCTGAAAGGCCAACATGGGCCTCCTTAGCTTTGAACAGCACCCGCAGATCCCAAGAGACTCACTGCCAACTGCAGAGCTCGACATGGGGTAAGGGAGCAAACGGTGGCTGCCCTGGCCAACAGGATACAGTGGTGGCCATTTTTCAAAATAATTAAGGGCTGTTATATGAGAACATGGTTTCTGAAGTAGAATAACTGCCACAAAATCAAAGGACATGAGTGTGAGCCCAGCTCTTAAATTCCTTGCGTCCCAACCTCTTGCTCATGCTGCACTCTTGATATAACTGTACTCACAAATCATTCTGAGGTACAGTAAGGTAAAAAGCAACTTGTTCTATTCTGACAGCCACATTAACAATTTAACATGAACCCAAGCACAGCTGAAGAGCCTGTTTTAATTACATATAATTATCATAATCTGCATATAACTCTCCTGAACACTGGCTGTAAATACATAATTATGGCAGGGAACATATGGTGTTCATTCTATAACAGCTCTATAACAGTCGCCCTTAGGGGGAGAAAGGCAGGATAGAAGTATGATAAATGAAATAAATATATAAATCGGAAATTCCTATTACTAAGTTGGTAAGCTAGTAACTGGTGCCAAGTTGGTAAACTCAAAAGGTTTGGTCTATATGGACTAAAAATCATGGATTGAAAAAGAATTCTTTCAACCTGCTTCCTTGTTTCTAATCCTCTATGTTCCTATCACATTTTTAAACCTTCATCTGTAAACCATGCAGACAAAAAACAATCATTTGAGGGCTAAAATTCTGAAAAGAGCCTATGGAATACAAAAAATATCAGTCAATCAGGGTCCAATCCTGTGAGCTATAAAGCCAGCAGTACATGCATACCGCTGTTTCTAGGTGTGGTAAATGTGCCATAAAGCATACTTATGGCATCCAGAAAGTAGGTACTGCCCACGCTGGGGTAGTGCCAGTTGATGCTGGGCCCCAGTGCGGCGATATAGGCAGACAGCACTCCAACAGCTCAGGCAGGTGCCCATCAGGGCATCATTATAAGGCCCATCCGGGTGGGGTGTGTGGGAAGAGGGTAGAACGGTAGAGGTAGGGGAGGAGCAGAACCAGCCAGGGAACGGGGCCAGCAGTGGCTTCTACCGCTGGACCCGGAACCCCCATGTCAGGTTGGCCAGCCTGACCCAGAGCTGCTGGAATCTGTGCTGGCAAAGTAGTCAGCAGAGATCCGAGGAGTCCCATTTCAAGGCCCATGGCTTTCCTCGGGGGAAGGAGACAAAGTTCCCTCCCCCCAAGGAGACCCCATCAGCTGCCATGGATCTCGTAGAATGCAGTGGTAGCCATTTTGCTACCACTGCTCCTACGGGACCTGGGAACCTTAGAATTGGGCTGTCCATCAATTAAAGTTAAGGTAAAGGTAAAGGTTTCCCCACGACCGAATGGTCTAGTCGTGACCGACTGTAGGGGGCGGTGCTCATCTCCGTTTCAAAGCCTGTAGAGCCGGCGTTTTTGTCCAATCATGCGGCCAGCATGACTCTACACCATAGCGCACGGAACGCCGTTACCTTCCCACCGAAGTGGTCCCTATTTATCTACTTGCATTTTTAAGGTGCTTTCGAACTGCTAGGTTGGCAGGAGCTGGGACAAGCAACGGGAGCTCACTCCGTCACGTAGTCTCAAACTCCCAACCTTGCGGTTGAAAGCCCAGCAACAGCGGATTAACTCGCTGCGCCACCACGTCCCCCAATTAAAGTTAAATATTATTATACTTTTTACATTACGTATGCAACACTTCTGAGCATGCAGAGTGCTTCATAGGTATTGGTTTGATACAATCCTTAGAAGTACCCAATAAAGGAAGGCACCTGTGAATCCATGCAGGTATCTGTCAATGCCAACCTGCTCTGCTGTTGCCACCTAGCCTCCGCCCTGACATTTCCACTCTGTTCTTCCACTCCCTCTCCACAAGTGTGCGTGCATGCCTCTGTGTGTGCATGCATGTGTGTCTGTGCATGTAGACGGACAGTGTGTGCCATCATTTTGTGCCCAGTCCTGCCTCTCTCTGTACCACCTGCCCTCCCTTCTCAGAATTCCTATGATGCCCACAGGCCCTAGAATTGGGTGTAACAGCGCGTGGGGAGAATTTAACAATAACATGAAGGATACCGAATGATCTTAACAAAAGGCAGGGCTTAATGCAGAGGTTCTTTCAGTGTATGTGGCCACAAGCAGCTATCCATTCCTTCAGAATCCTCCTTGCCTTTTGGGCAAGTCAGTATAAACCCTGGAATCTGGAATGGATTATTAGAATGTGATCAACCCAGTTTTAAATAGTAGCTTAATTACAAACATGACGGCAGGAATCCCTGCTGCAAGGTAAGAATTATTACCCTCAGATGGCAGCTGAGAATCAGAGGGAGTGTCTTCCATCAAGACAGAGGCAAGACCCAAAATCCGGGAGGTCCTGATTCATAGCTCAGCCTCTTAACCGAGGCACCACACCAGCTCACAGAGGCATCCAGTTCTCCAAGTAATTCGGAGAGGGGAAATGTAAGGGTGCAGAGTATGTGCCCATCTTTTCTCAAATACTCTTCGCAAAACTTCTCAGAGAAAAATCAGACTAAGAACCTTGTTACCAAGCTTTTTGCTATCATAATAGAGCCATCGAACATTTTTTTACCATATCGCTGGAGATCCAACTGTCTCTGTTACAAGTATCTTAAATACACTTATGGTCAGGTAGCAAAAGAGTATTTTAGTTGGCATTTTTAGAGGCTGTGGTATTTCACCCTGGAATGCAATGATCTGAGCCCCCAGGGGACAAGCATTCAGCAATCACACACATTTCCCTCTTCAGTATGGTGTCCTTCTGGTCACTTCTGCTCTTCGCAAAAAGTGTTCTGCTCAAAAAAACAAACCATAGAACAGAATTGCTGAAGCAAAATGAGGTACCAGTGGCGTCTCTACAGGGAGGGCAAAGCTCTAAGTGTTGCAAGAAGCCTTACCTTACAGTGAAAAATCACTCCTTTCCTGCAACGTTTTAGCCAATCCTCACAGGGAAAAACAACATCTTGGAGTTGCTTACTGGCTACCGCAGCAAGGGAGAGAAGGGATTTACATGACAGGGTAAGGCTTCTTGCAACACTTAGAGCTTTGCCCTCCCTGTAGAGATGCCTCTGTGAGGTACCTATAGATCTAGACATGAAAGCAGTAGATCAATTCTAGGATGAAATTATTTGGTCATTCAAGTATTTTATTCCTTTTGACAAAACATGAGTGTGGTCAATATATGTGCTACGCCAATAAAGGTTCTACTGACTGACAAAACATGATAAAAACCGATTCTGACCTAACAAGGGACCATGTAGGAAGAACATCTGGGAAGGGAATCTCACCAACATTCATTCACTTAGGGCGCAATCCTAACCTGGAGTTAGGTCAGCACAGTTAAGCCAGCAATGTTTGGCCGGTACAAGCAACACCGTAACATATGTTTGGGCCACTCTCGGTGTCAGAGAGGCTAGAACACAGATGTGCGCCATCCCCCCGGACTCTGAGAGTGGTCCAAACGTGCTTTACGGTGTCCCTTGCGCCAGCCAAACTTTGCTGGCCTAACTCTAGGTTAGGATTGCACCTTCAATTCTTTTATATCCCACCTTTCCCCCTTCTGGAAATTCACAGGGCCATAGAGAGGTTTCTGAGGTCTCCCACCCAGGCACAGATTAGGCCCAGACAAGCGCAGCTAAATATTCATAATAATGAATTTTTAAACATATCTGCACAGTGTATTGTCAGTACTGTATATACTCAAATTGTGTCTTGGGAACAAGGCTCCTGAAACCAGCTGACTCTGCAGAAGCATCCGCCACTGAACCCAATGAATCATAGTTGCGCACTGGTGCTTGCATGCCACTAGTCCCTAGTATGACACTGCATTAAGTCCTTGAAGTCCCTAGTCTCAAGTTTCTGTGTCAAGACATTAGCATTACGATTTCCTGATGTCCGCAATCCCCGGACATCAGGGCATGCAAGCAGCTAGCTCAGCTGTCTGATATAAGAGAAGGCTCAGGTGAGTATTGCCAGTCTCACCAATATAGTAGAAGTGGAGGGGGGAATCAAGGACCGGTCACTTGCACTTGTTCTTCTTCGCAGTCCTTGGGGAACAGCACCCTACTTTCCTTAAAGGGTTGTGCCTCTTCAATACATGGACTCATGAAACTGCCATTTACGTAGAGCAATGTAAAAGAGGATGGCTGCTGCTCTGAGTCCTAAGGGAACAAAGGAAGCATATTGGCTTCCTCCAAAGGGGAACGCCAAAGGGGATGTCCAGCATAAATCACCTGTGCCGGGTGCTACCCCCTCCCACCTCTGACTCCCCTCCAGCTCTCTCCCCATTCCAATATGGAGACTCTGTTGCTGCTATTTGTTCTGGGAGGAGGTTGCCTTTGATGCAAACATAGCTGCTAGTCATGGCTCCTACCATCGAACAGAAACATAGCCACGGGCAACTCACAGTGCCCATGTCTTCAATTCTCAAATGGCACTCAATCTCACCCCACCCAATCTGATTAGTGTTCAGAACATGGAAAGCATCTGGGTTCATATACAGAAATATTGCGCCAAAGCAACTCTGCATACAGTTGCCAAGACATACAGTAGATGTTCCAATGTTAAGATTCCAAGACCTGCCCACAATGACTATTTACCAAATCTTGACTCTGCAGCCTTTGATTCTATTCTTACTGCTAGATCTGGAACTCTTCAGATCTCCTCTCCAAATACCAGTCCCTATTCCTAATTGAGAAATGTGTATGAGGGCGCAATCCTAACCTGGAGTTAGGCCAGCACAAATGATGTAGTGACACTTCTCCAGGTTAGGATTGCCCTGAACAGTCTACACCTGGTGGAGGAATCTCTGCATCTGTAATAAATGGGAAGGTGAGACATTAAATAGAAATGTATTCTTTTATTTAGCAGTAGTATTTTAACTTGTGTAGGGAAAGATTTTCTATATAGGATGGTTCTGTGGTCATACTCACATCTGCAACTATGAAATTATGGAATAAACTGCATATATTTATCCTATCTTCAATTGGCTGATCCCATAACATTCCAATGCTATCAAGAACTTTTCCCTTAGCTACCATTTAAAAAAAAAAACCAGTCACAAACATATTTCATTCTTATCCTCCATATGCGTAAGAACAGGATCTGAACAATCACATGTGTATTAGAT
This sequence comes from Lerista edwardsae, assembly GCA_029204185.1. Taxonomy (NCBI): domain Eukaryota; kingdom Metazoa; phylum Chordata; class Lepidosauria; order Squamata; family Scincidae; genus Lerista; species Lerista edwardsae. The sequence continues at coordinate 6,243,072 of JAJKFI010000060.1, read as the reverse complement.
TTAGGGCTTGTATTGAACCTTGGACCCATAAAAATTTTAAAACCTAGCATAGTGCCAGACATCAAAGCTAGTAGCAAGTGTTCATCCTCTTGACAGTTAAGATATCACAAATATTAATAACATGCATGCATTTAATGGAGGAATGGTTCATTTGTACATATGTTGGCTGCTTTAAAAAATATATATATACTTTACTGCAATTTGAACATCAAATAGCTTTATAGTTAGCTGTATGGAGGCATTTCTTCCATTTTAAAACTGCAGCTAAAGGTTACCAAAGGGTTTCTATATGTATTAAACATCTGGAATTGTTGGTATGGGTCCAAGATATTTGATCAGCATGGGCAACCACTATACTCCCATGGAATATCTCACCCAGCCCCCTAGTGTTCAGTGTCTGGGATCTCCTAATTTATACAACGTACAATGTTGTCTGTGCCGACATGGTGATAAATATCTGCTGTTTAAAAGCAGATCATTCACAAACCATAACTTACAGATGCGCAAAGCTTTCATGTGGGCAAGATAAATTAGAATCCTATGCCTGGCTGTTCAGGAGACAACAGCAGGAGAACACAAATGAAAACCTGGATACACTTGAGACTTACATGAACTGATCATTAAATATTAGAAGAGGCACTTATTCTACTTTGTAGTTCTTTCTGCAATTTCTCAAATATCTAGCAATAGGGCAGGTTTTTTTGTAGCTGTCATACTAAATGGAGGCAGGATATTAGCATTGCTAAAAAGGAGAGGCATTCGGCATATATGATTTATCATTTCAAGAGATCTGTGACTAGAATTCTATGAAGAATAAACACTATTCAGCAGGAACTGCTTTTTCCAAACAGCTCTACCCAACATGTATGATACCAAATGATAATGCTATATATGCTTTCAAATATAATTTCCTCCATATGTCACACATAACATCCTAATCACGAATTTAATCACAAAAAACCCCCACACACAGCTCAACGCAAAGTACTTTAATAATACACATCCCTTCTGTTATGATTTTTCTCAAATGATGTTTTGAAGCTGTTAGTAATAACACATTACAGTGCAATAGTGCTTTTGGTCGAGAGGAATTTGGCCAACAACAAAATAAATTCCACTGCACATTTCACTCCAGGCGGACAAAATGTGGCCAAAGTTTCCAACCCTAAAAGCCACAAACCAGAGTCCAAATGCTGCATACCAGACCCCACTCTGCACTCGTCTAAGCATAACCTCACATGCTCACGATACTCATCTTCAAAGATTTTAGACCAAAGGGCTATAAAATATTCTTTTCTCAAAATGCATGGGAAACCGGGATTTACAGTGGTTGGGTTACCTTTTGCATCATCTAGGCAGTAAAGCCTTTGTACAATATCTTACATTATGCTCAGTTTACAAATCAGGATACATGCATCCATACTTTGCCTTGGTCTTTCAAGTAGACATAAGGCTGGGGAGGGAGGGATCCAGGAAGACATTCAACAGGTGAAGTTTCCCCAGTAACTTGTAGATAGAGCTGATGAATGTCTGCCTGACACATCACTACAAGACACAATGTTATACAACATGCCACTTGCCAAATTGCCAAAAATCCCCCTTGAAAAAGCCATACAGTTAGGGCAAAATGTTGGGATACTGTCTGGATTTTGTGAATGTGGCCTAAAACCTGAAAATGAATTTCATTGCAGGTAGCAACTTTGGCCACAGAATCCTTGGGGCCCAATCCTATCCAACTTTCAAGATGCAATGCAGCCCCAAGGTAAGGGAACAAACATTCCTTTGCCTTGAGGAGGCTTCCATGACTGCCCTCTTCATGCACGATGAAGCACCCTCCCCATTGACATGGCTGCATCGGTGCTCAAAAGTTGGATAGGAATTGGATCCCAAGTGCCTGTTTGATTTCAATTCTACTTGAAATGTAACATTTCGCTTCACACGCTAAAAAGTGTGGTGTTCAAATTTTCACTATCGTTTCTAATTAGCTTTAAAAGACTTGGCCATTTCATATTTAATAAGTTGTGGTAATATTATTTAAACATTGCACTTTGATGGTACCCTTGGAACTGTCCAGTTCTTCACACATGCAGCCTCAAAATGCGTGAGGCTGCAATCCTATGCAAACTTACCTGTGTGTAAGCCTCATTAAACACATTGGGACTACATCTGAGTAGACATGGCTAGGACTGGGATGTAAGATACAAATATAGTGCATTGGCTTTCAGACTAGGCTAGACCAAACAAAACATCTGAACCTTATTATCTGAATAAGGTAAGCTGCCCTTACTCCAGCAAAAAGAGATATGAATTCAGATGATGAATATGTAACACAGAGAAGCGAATGAGAACAGTGGCGTTTCTACAGGGATGGCAAAGCTCTAAGTTTTGCAAGAAGCCTTACCTTGCAGTAGAAATCACTCCTCTCCTGCACCGTTTTAGCCAATCCTCACAGGGAACAGCAACATCTTGGTGTTGCTTACTGGCTACAGCAGCAATACAAGGGAGAGGAGGGATTTACATGACAGGGTAAGGCTTCTTGCAAAACTTAGAGCTTTGCCATCCCTGTAGAAACGCCTCTGAATGAGAATACGACTATATGAGAAAATGCCACTATAAACATTGCTTTATTAAATGGTTAAATGATTTACTAATGGGTTAGCATCATGGACAAACGCCAGGCTACAGAAGATCTAGTTCTTTGCAATTGGAGCATGTGTATTTTTTTCAAAACTGATATAGGGTCTGTTTTGTTCCTACTGCACAACTTCATTCATCATGACACTATGTCTATATGGCTGCACACCTTTTTCCTTGCATAACCCTTAACATGCCCATCATCAGCCTATACCCACAGTCTTCTACTACATTCAAGTGCTGCTGTTTTTTTTTTCCAGCATGCACACTTCCATTTCTTCCTTTATTTATGTGTATCTCATGTGCTTCACGAGAAAGCATTTGGCTACATATCTTCCATGAGCACACTTATAGCTGGGGATTCTGGGAATAAAAGAAAGATGACAGTATGTGAATGAAATTTTGCTAGACTGCTGCACATATGGACCAAAACTTGCCCAGAATGTTCAGTGTGCAGGCCACTCAGCAGCCTTCCTCTTCTCTTGACACATCTAGGATTTTCTTAGCTCTGATATGAGCCTTTATGTAATTGAAGAGAAAAACAAATGAAGAAACTTCTAATACAATCTATACATGTTTTACTCCAAAGTAAGTCCAAGTATAATCACTGGAACACAGTACCAGGAAAGTGTATATAAGATCACAGGCTTACAATACACATAAAATGTAATCCTAGGCTCAAAATCCTCTTCCTTGTAAGACAATGCAAATGTTGCAGCTGGCTTCAATTAAAACAGGCTCATGCCATTAAACAATAATGGAGCACATTGTTCTCTTATTTACGTTGATTTTATATTAACATGATTCCATTGACCCTAGTGGAAACCTCTCAGTTTTATACCAATCTGAGGTCATAATTAACCCGTCAGCTCTGTAAATTTCCATTTCACAGTTCCTTTGTCAGAGAAAATTCAAAGCCTCATATTTTACTAGTATAGTGATCAGCCGAGAATGCCAAGGAATATGCTGCATACCTAATTTGCAGTTTCTTAATAGAAATGTTAAAAGAATATGTTCACGCAGATAGCTTTTGCTGCTTCCAAGGTTTCCAAGGTTTCCAGGTTTGCAAGCTGTTGCCATATGGTTGCAAATATTTACATGCTGCTGTGTAGGAAAAGGTTAGCCAACCCTGTAATATGACAGCAAGCAAATGACATAGGTGGGAGTGTGACCTTGGGATTTCTAATGCATAGAGCTCTTCTTTATTTGACTATTTGCTGTGAAGTCATGCTAGGAATGGTGCCTGTCACACTGCTCAAAGAACACCCTCTGCTGGCACAGTGGAGTATGCAGGCTATGCAACCCGTTTTAAGACTGCCATAAATGCTGATGACTAAGAAAAATAGAAAAAGTAGCAAAGAAAGGAAAGCAAAACAAAACGAACTCCCTGAGTCTCTGCTCTGCTGGCCCAGACGTTTTTCACATTCTTCTCTTGTGTGAACCAGCCCATGTGATAAACTAAAGTTCTACATTTTAAGGATTGGAAGAAAAGATAGAAGTTTTCAAGAAGTCCAAGTATGCTTGGCATGGTCATGGCAATCCATTCTCCAAATCCCTTGAAGCAGACAATATACATGTATTTATATAATTTCAGAAGTGCTGAAAGGCAAAAGCATGGCGCTATATTTAAAATAATATATAAACACCACCTTCTGCCATTGCCAAGTGTTTTACAATGTGAAATCAACCTGAGTATTTTAATCCCAGGAACCAAGAGACAGATATAAACACCTCGGCCACTTCATTGGAGGGTCTGTCACTCTGCTTTGCCTCTTTAGCAGCAAAAATGAAGCTACAAAGCTCTCAGATCTTTGTTTCAAAATCAATCCAACGAAGGATCAAGCACCTCTTTCACAAATAACTGTGATATAATGTAACAGAGAGGTGAACCCAACAATACAATCTGGAATTTATATAGTTGGAATACTAAAAAAAAAAAAAAAATCTATAATGTAACGTAGAAGTTTTGCTAGTTTGAAATGAATGTAATATGACACAGTCTGACCAGTGCTCTTTAAAAAATCATGCTCTCAAAAGAACATGTACGTTCGTGTCTATTTCCTATTTAGCAATCCTCTTAATAAGCTAATAAAATGAAAGAACACATAATACGACTTGCCTGCACACACAGAGTCTTGAAATATACTTTTCATATTCTTTGGGAATTTGTTTTACACTGATAAATCACACTATTGGAAAGCAGCACCTCTTAAATATTCATAAGCAGATGAGCTTGCCAAGTACAAAAGCACATCATGCACAGGCAGGGCACTTTATGTCTCTTTTTCTTTCTTTCTTTTTTATTATTTGTTTGCTTGCTTGCTGTACTTCGCTCTCTGGCTCAAAATATTTGCTGAGTGTGCAGAAAGCAGGAAAAAAATGGTAAATTAACAAAAATGGTGGCTTGCTTGGGAGCATGTCTTGGTCTTCTTAACCAAATCTACTGCAAATCGATCAATCAAAGAAAAGTATATGCATGGAACACTTCGGAGAAGTTGTACATGTAGCCACTATACACTGGCAAACAGTCCAGTTAATGGATATTCCCTGCAGTAAAGGACCAGGAATACCTTTGGCTCATTACATAAGCATTTCATGAATGCACCTGAGTGATCTCATGCTGCTTAGGAGTTCGGTGATAAAAGAACGACACAGCTGGACAGTACAGTAAAAGTACAGTGCAACATCAGGTCTGCTCTGTTGAGGATCTCAGCCTGCAGACACAGATGTGGACTCTTAAATTTGCTGAGTTTAAGCATCAATATGTTAGTTTACAGGGGTCAGCAAAGTTCACACCGTAAAAAACAAGCAACAAATTGTACTTTAGGGAGTCCCCCAAAGTGAAGGCCTTTTTTTGTTTGTTCTTGTTTGTTTAGAGAGAGCAGGGTATTTTCCAGTGAACTTTGCATGCCCACGTTGTGAACAAATTGTGACTGGTCCGATAGTTGGGGGTGGGGAGGGGGAAGAGCCAATGTCATCACACACACGAACTGTCTGCTAACTCCGAACAGCGTTTAAGGATACATACAGGTAAATTCGATACACGCACTTTGTGGCTTGGAGAGGGGTTCAGAATAAAACTTTGCCGGGCAGTTGCAGGCCTGACTGCCACAGACAGATTCGGTCCTGGACTGAATCCCGGGAAGGAGGGGTAGAGAACAGACAGCAGCATCCTCAGATTCAGTGGGCAAGCAAATGGCTACAACTAGGACTATAGAAAGAGAAAGCAGATTTTGGAATGTTTGGGGTGGGGTGGGGTGGGGTGGGGTGGGGAGAACGAAGCTTGGACACGCGACTCAGGGGTGACACGTCAGAATGTAACGTGGGGAAGCGTCCCTCCTGCACACTCCCCGCTGGAGCATCTCCAGCGGCCCCGGGCCAGCCCCCCAGAGAGCCCTTACCACTCTGCCTGAAAACCGCTCGATGGCCCTCTTGACTTTGCCGTAGGTCCCCTTGCCCAGAGTTTCCTGCAGCTCGTAGCGATGCTTCAGGTTGTGCTTGTGGTGGTGCCTCTTCACGCCCTGCTGCTTCTTCCTCAGTTCCTGCGCGGCTGCCGTGGGGCTGGCAGCGGTGGGGCTGGCAGCGGCGGCGGCTCTTCTCCCCTCCGGGAGAGCGGGAGCCTCGCCGGCGCGCTCTTCCATGCCCGCCGCTTCCTCGCCCGTGGCTGCCGCTTCGCCTAGCTCGGGGGCGCTAGCAGCCGTGGGAGCCGCCGCCGCCGCCAGGCAGCATTGCCGAGGGGCTGCTGGGCGGCTGCAGGGGCTGCTGCCGCCGCCGCCGCCGCCGCCGCCGCCATCCAGCTCAGCCCCATCCATCTCCCGCTCGCCCAGTCTGTGCGCCGGGGAGGCACTTCTGGCGGCGCGGGAGGAGCCTCGGGGACCCTCCCTTCAAGCGTGCACCGCCAGGACCAGCCCCAGCCCCGTTGTCGGGGCGGGGAGGGGGCGGGGGGCGGCCGCGGAGCCGCTCCGCTCTCCCCTCCCCTCGGGGCTGCGCGGGTACATTTGGCAGCTGTGGGGGCGGGAGCTGGCAGGACGCGGCGGCGGCGGCGGGCGAGGGGCAGCAGCCGCCTCTCCGCCTGGCGTGGCCTCCCCCTCCTGCTGCAGCCGCCTGCACGCGGGGCTGGAACGGTGCACGAGGGAGCTGCCGCCGAGCCCGCCCCGTCGGCCGCTGTCTCCAGCGCGCGTCGTGCCCCGTGGCCGCTTTCCTCCCCGAGGACGAGGCTAGGTCTGGCGGCGGCACAAAGCGGCCCGGCGGCGGCGCCTCTTGGCGCGGCTGTCAGCGAGGCCGCGCCGCCACTTGGCCATCGGGAGAAGCTGGGACGGGCTTCGTCCCGCGCGCGCCACGGCCAGCTCGCCCGGGGATTGTCCGCCCTCCGTGTCCGCGCCTGCCTGCCTGCCTGCGCCAAGGCGGGGCCGAGCTGGGCCGGCGGGAGGAGGAGTCGCTGCGCCGGGAGACGGGCTAGCGGGACTGCGGGCGCCAGGAGTCGCCTCTTGCTGGGCCTCGCTCGGAAGCTGGCCGGGCTCTTAGGGGAGCGGGGAGGCCCGAGGTGAGCGGAGGCCGGGAGGGCTTCTATCCCGTCCGATCCCGCGGCCTTGCACAGCCCTGGCGGGCGCCCCAGACACGAACTGCTCGTGGCCCTCTTCTCCTTTCGCAACCAGGGATGGTTGGCTGCTGTGTCTGGCTACAGCTCGGTACGAATGTTTGCCTCGGTCCCTGCGTGCGGGAGCGGATCCTGCACTCTCGCCCCGCAAGCGCGCCGACCAGGCCGTGATTTCGAAGCTGCAACTCTGGGCCAAATCCTATCCAGTTTTCCAGCCCTGATGTAGCCATCCCAGGGCACAACCCTAACTTGGAGTTAGGCAGGCAAAGTTTGGCCGGCACAAGGGCCACCGTAAAGTACGTTTGGACCACTCTCGGAATCAGAGAGGCCGGCACACAGACGTGCGCCATCCTCCCTGACTCCGAAAGTGGCCCAAACGCGCTTCACGGCGGCCCTTGCACCGGCCAAACTTTGCTGGCCTAACTGTGCCTGCCTAACTCCAGGTTACGATTGTGCTCCCAATAGGGTGTGTGCTGCATCCTGTGGTAGAGGGGGAGTCAGGAAGGCCTCCTTACCTTGGAGCAGCATTGCAGGTGCGTTGGCACCAGAAACTTGGATAGGATTGGGCCCTTCCTGCAGTGGTTCCCAAAATGTGAGTAGAGACCCACCATTGTGTCACGAGCCAATTTCATGTTGGTCGTGAAGCCCCTAGAGCAGCCATAATGAAAATACGGGGAGGATACTGGAAAGGGGGGAGGCTGTGTGGTTATTTGCTTGTGTCAAGGTTGAAAATAGGCTTTTTTTCCCCCTTTCTGATTCACTTTGCTGTTGGAAAATGGCTGAGAAATAGCGCAACTTATTGCTGCTTTCTCAGGAAAGCGGCAGGCTCTGATGTCACAATGACAGCACTTCTGGCCGTAACCTCACTTCCGGTGGGTCCCAGACAGACTGCCTTTCTAAAAAGTGAGTCCCAGTGTTAAACTGAGAACCACAGCCTTAGTGGGTTTTGGTGTAAGCTGTGAGCCACCGATGGCAGATTTGGGAGCACTCAATGGAAAGAAAATCACAAGATAATCTGTGTTTTTACTCCCTCGCTCTCCCACTCCCTCCTGCAGTGATGCTGTTTCCTCCCCTTTATTCTCTGGCTGGTTCGCTAGTCAAATACAAGACCCAGAGAAAACTGTGCCTGTATTAGCAAGAGGGTGAAGAACCTGTGCTGCCAACTCGGAGTGTGTTCACACATGACATTAAGTGCCATATGTCATGGATATGGATAGTGACAGACGCAACATTGCCCTAGAACAGTGGTGGCGAACCTATGACACGCGTGTCAAAGGCGACACACCAAGACATTTTGGGTGACACACCAGCATTCACACACCTGGGTTTGTTTGAATAGTATTTCATTTTTATAATGAAATTATTTGATATGTCTTTATACAATACATAGCACCACACAATTGGACCGTGTGTGTGTGTGTGTGTGTGTGTGTGTGTGTGTGTTTAATGAATATGTAAAGAATTGTTTCTGTTTTTCTGGAGAGGGTGACACACCAGCAGAGTCAAGTTAGGCATTTTCTGAATTTTTGACACACCAAGCCGAAAAGGTTCACCATCACTGCCCTAGAATGTACACTTTAATCAAATGTATATTTTGTTGCTCTCTGGTTAAATAACATTCATGGCCCAATCCTATGGGCCTCTTATGACAGCAGCATCTCTCCTGCTACGAAGTTGTAAAAGGCCCAGCAATGGTGCAAACATTGCACTGCTGCTGCTGGACCATTTGATGCTGCTGCAGCTCTGCAGAAAGGACAGTGTCATCTGTGGAGGAGCAGATTCTCCTAGCACTGCTGCCTCCTTCAGGATACAATTTTTTGCCCAGGTGGCACATCATTTGCACTACAAACTCACAGTCCGGTTCATCACGCCATACATACGCAACAACACGCAGCACACATGCTGCAATATATCACATACAAGTAGGCGCAGCCAAGCACCGCGTGCAAACAGACACTGCAGCATGCACACAGGCACTGAAACATTCAAACAGACACTGCAACAGGTCACATGTTTTAAAACATACCACACAATGTTGCAACATGCAGCATGCAACAACATGCTTGCCACGTGTATATGGGTCAACAAGTCAGCTGCATGCCACAATATGCCACAGCTAAATGGGCACTGTACACACCACATGCAAACAGTGTATTTGCAAACAATGTTGTGAATATACTGCAACGTATCAAGCACATCTCACAAACTCATATGCTGTGTACACATCAGGGACTTGCGGTTGGGGACGCTAAGCGTCACCTGAACTCAGTAATTAAAGTCCACAGAACTTTCTTCTCAACTACAGTTCTTCTCAAACTACAACAATTTGTCATCAGTATGTTCTGAAATTTGGCAGGAAACAGGCCTTACAAGGTAGAGTCTCTGTTCCAAATGTACGAACAGTAGGGCAAATTGTTTTGGTTTTATAATGAATAGACATTTCAGGGCCTCTAATGGTACAATGCTGTCCTTTCACCCCAACTTTAGTACAGAGGCACTCCTGTGCCTATGTAACTACAAAACTGATGGACAGCCCAATCCTATACTGCACTGCGCTATGTCCACCACAGTATAGTGGCAGCAACTCATGGCCTCCTCTTTTCCCTTTGCAATGGTCAGCTGCTTTGTGGAATGCTGGTGAAAATGATTAAGGGCACAATCCTAACCCGGAGTTAGGCCGGCACAAGGGATACTGTGAAGTATGTGTGCCATCCCCCGACTCCAAGAGTGGTCCAAACACGCTTTACGGTGGCCCTTGTGCCGGCCAAACTGTGCTGGCCTAACTCCAGGTTAGGATTGTGCTCTAAGAACTCTGTCTTTCTATTCCTATAGCTCCACCAAGTGGTAGACAAATTCACTTGTGTCCAACAACACTGTCTCCCGTGTGAATATTCCTTGCTGGGTCTTCTCCTTTCTTTGCATAAAGAGGGAGTTATTTGTGCTGGACTCAGAAGAGTTAAAAGAATGCAACTGGGAGAATAATCCTGCAAAAAGAACCATACTCCAAATTCAAATGCTGGAAGCAATCCTGAGAAAGGTGAACAAAGTGGAATTTCTAAATAATACTCTTGCAGCTGTTTTATTTTCTATATTTGTAGGCTCTCTGTATTTTCAGATATCTATCTTCAGCTTCAGATCAAGAATTTAATATGTTGAGCACTACTGATACCAAATGCCAGCTGAAACTGTTTATTTCTGTTTCATTTTTTGAAAAATCTTTTTTTAAAAAAAATTTCCACTGATAAACACATAAAAAGTGGGTCCCAGTGCTTAAAAGTTTGAGAACCTCTGTTTTATTTATTATTTATCAATGCAGCCTTTTTCAACCACTGTGCCATAGCACATTGGTGTGCCGCAAGTGGCCCAATGGTGTGCCGCAGAAATCTGGGGGAGGTCATTTATTAGTAGAGCCAATGGGGAATGTGAGCTGCCCATTGGCATCATGGTTCGCGTTATCAATTGTCAAAAAATCGATGGTGTGCCTTGACAATTTTAATACCTTCTCAGTGTGCCATGAGATTAAAAAGGTTGAAAATCGCTGTATTAGTGTATTGTCTTTGTAAGCCACTTTGAGCTTTCCCACTGAGTTGGGAAAGGAAAGGTAGAAATGGATTAAAAACAAACAAAAGAAAAAGAATACTGAGAAAACTTTGCTAACAGGTGCTGACAGGCAGATATTCAACGGATGTAGGCATCACTGCAGAAATACCAACAGATGTAGGCATCACTGCAGAAATGCCAGCTGAAATCCAGCTTGGCGCATCACTGTTAAAGGCACATAGCTTTCATGGAGGAAGGGGGAGGAGAGAAACCTCTGGAGATCTTTGCTAACAATAAATATGCTTTCTTTAAACCACACAGCATATATGATTCCTTCACAAATAATGAAGTTATGGAATGTTTACCGCAAAATGGCACAGAAAGTTCACATTGAATTCACAAACAAATTCCAAGGAAATTGTTCATCACAGTGTGCTTATTATGCTTTCTGTCCTGTCGCATAACTTTTAAGGTTTCATTCCACCACAGACCAAAGCAGTAGAGATAACAAAGTGTTCACTGCTGGAATTTTGTATGTTTATGTCTAACTCAAGAGGAGAAAATCTGGCTAATGCTGACCTAGTTAGAATAACTCCCCCTTTGTCATTAGGGTGGAATAGTGGTGTGGATGGAGATGACTAACTCATCCAGCCAGAACCATTTTCTCAACATTTATGTCTACAATAAGGGATAGCTCTTTCATTTGGTCTCCTCTCTGCTGAAAAGTCACAAAGGAACTGCTGCCATAGCCGTGTTCTTTGGCTTTAACCAACTGTCACATACGGACAGTTATCATAATAGTCAGTTATCATAACACTGTCACTTTCAGTCTTGACTTTGGCACAAGGACAAGAAAAATCAGTGGGGAAAAACCTGAAGGGCGCACTGGGCCTACAGCTTCCTTGAAGATCTACAACAGAGACAACCAAGGACATGCCAGATGTTGGATTTCTTTCATTGCCATCGCATTTGAACTCGCATTTGTAGCATGTTGCAGTGGGGAAGGGAGACGTGACGCCTTTTCGGTCATGGCCCCTAGATTTTGGAATTGCCTCTCACTGGAGGCTCAGTTGCCCCTCTGTAGTATCCTTCCACCACTCGGTGAAGAATTTTGTCAACAAGCATTTGGTTGAATGCCTTTTTTGTTGTTGATAACAGTTTGTCTTTTAATTGTTTCTTGTTACTTGTGGTTTTTTTTATAGCTCTCCATTCTTTTTCAATTGTTTATTGTTCTATAATATTTGACTAACATATTTTGTATTTTTTAATAGTAAGCGAGTTGCCATGAGCAGTGGCATTCCTACAAGGGAGGGGCAAGATGCTAGGTTTTGCAGGAGCCTGAACACGGCCCCTCACCTCACCTCCAGAGCCATTCGTAGCTTGGAGCAAAGCCCCCCAAGCCATATCTCCAGTGTTACATGTGCAAAACCTAGCTTTCCCCGCACCCCATAGGAATGCCAATGGCCATGAGGGCTTTTTAGAGATGGAAAGGTGGCATCCAAATGCTCAGATGAATACTGTACAAATAAAGTTTGCACAGCCCTTGTTACCACCTTTTTCATGTACCTTCTGCTTCAACTCAACATGCAGTTTGGGTGGGGGCAGAGGAACAAATTGTTAAGGAAAACTCAGCCCCTTTAATCCTGGCCTGTGAGGCAGCTGGCAAGGAGCACCAGCAGTCTATACAAGTGTGGACGGGCAATCCAGCCCCCACAGCTCAATGGCAGGAATGGATGGAGGTGAGGGATGGGGAAGACTCATACTTTGTGGGCGCAATCCTAAACTGGAGTTAGGCCGGCATAAGGTAAGCCAGCAAACTTTGACCAGCACAAGGGCCACCATAAAGCATGTTTGGACCACTCTCGGAGTCAGGGAGGAAGGCTCACGTCTGTGTGTTGGCCTCTCTGACTCCAAGAGTGGTCCAAACGTACTTTACGGTGCCCCTTGCACTGGCCAAACTTTGCTGGCTTAGCTTATGCCGGCCTAATCTTGAGAGATTCTTCACATCCGGGTCACTCGATGTTTGAGATCTTACCGTCAGGAAAAAGATATAGAGTGTTGAAAGCTAGGACAAGTAGATTTAAATATAGTTTTTACCCAAGTGCGGTGATCAGGCTAAATGCAGAGTTTTGAATCTGGTGGTCTTAACAAATGTATACCTCATGGTTGTATGGTACCTATATCCATATTTTTTTAGTGTTGTTTTAATTGTTATTTGTATATGTTATTTGGTGTTGTCCAGCTGTATGATGTGAAGAGCACCTCATTTCGTTGTTCTCATACCTTGAGTACAATGACAAATAAATTTCTATCTATCTAACTCAGTTTAGGATTGCGCCCTGAGTCTTGGTGCAGCTGTGACATATCAGAAAAATCGGACAGACAAAATTCAGGGAAGAAATTAATGTCTCTTAAACAAGAATTGCCAGCTTTTCCTGGCTCTGGTCCTAGGCCTGCAGCCCTTATGCTATTTCTCCCTGCACTGAATTACTGTGTGGTGGCAGAATTGATTGTGCCCTCTGCCCCAGGCCTGGCAACCACATGCTTGGCATTAGTGAGCAAGGGGGGGGTGTACCTGCATACTCCATGCCAGCGTGAACCCGGATAATTTTCAAACAAGCTGCACCCTGCAATGGTTACTCCTGTGGCGGTTTCCCGCAATATTACCCTAGACAAGGCTGCCATTGGGGGTTGGTTGGTTGATTGAGTGCTTCGGTGAAAATGTGATTTTTATATACAAGAAAAAAGTTCTCATTCTTCTTTAGAAAATTACCAGTTACCATGACTAAGAGAGAGGCTTTGCAGCTAACTAAGGGCCCCGTCTGAATGCTGATAGTGCTGACGGTACGCCCTTACCACCAGTGCCAGTGTTATGAAAGTGCCAGCTAACATGGCTGATAAGGGCTTACTGCTGCTAGCGACCCAGCACCAGGCCCCAGCGCCCAGCCATGAGCCGGCCCTGAGCCTCCCAGCAGTAACACCACTGCCAGCTGTGAGCTCATTCTGGGCGTAATAGCTTCGGAAGAGCTTGATGAGAGCAGGTAAACCACCACGTTATAGAGTAATTAATGAAAAAGAAATGCCTTGTTAAAGTGTTTAACTTTAAAGTTAAACAAAAGTTAGTTTAAAGTTAGTTTAACTTTAAAGTTTAAAGTTAGTGTTAACTATTCGTGTGTCCATTTTAATGGGATTTGATGTTGCTTAGCATAAATGGGCGCCAAATTCAGGGCTCAGGAACGTATAAACGTTTTTCCCCATTGAAATTAATGGTAGTTACATTTTAGGATAATTTGTCCTAAAGTGGGCTTTTAAGGAACAAATTATTCCCCTCCTCCTAAGACAGGGGAAGACAGTACGGCAGTGTTATTCAAACTGTGGGTCGGGACTTGATGTCAGGTGGGTCACAGCAAGGTGGGAGCAGCCATCCTGGAAAATGTAGGCCTTACTCTTGTTATATTCCTTTTGTGAGTGTTAACAGTTTGAATTTTCAAGTGAGGGTTTTTATTCAATTTTGTTTTTAGTTCAGTGCTTTTACATCATATTTTGCCCTAATCTTGCTTTCTGTGAAGGATGTTTCATGGCTCTGCAATTGTTGCAGTCCAAGAACGCCAATTTACATTTCAGGACTGTCATTTTATTACATCACAATAACAGCACTTCTGCTTGTTGATGTCACTTCCTGCCACAACATCACTTTCAGGTTAATGACATAACTTCCGGTGGGTCCCAACACAATTGCCATTCTAAAAAGTAGGTCCTGGTCTAAAAGGTATACCACTGCAGTACGGTTTTCAATTTTTCAATGAGTTGCTACAACATATTGCCACTAGGTGGCAGATTTCAACCGTTGAATTCTTAAATTACTTCTAAGACTGCCTAATGGAATGAATCAATTGCAAAAACATATAATGGATGGATGGTTCCTGTGGGATGGCAGGTTCAGATGTTTCAAGAAGGCACAAAAAGGAAAATTCCAGCAGGGCTTACTTACTCTTCCTTACTGCAGTTGCAGTGCTACAGAAAGACACCCCCCAAATTCTGCAGCTCTCAAGAGATGAATCAGACGGCTCTCCGCTTATGCTGCAATAAACAAGCTAGTGTCTGTGGTACCTTTTCACAAAGTACACAACCATTTTGGAAACAGGTCCACAGCACGACAACCTCTTTTGGTTTTACTCAGTAGGGAACTGGGCAGAACACTAAAGATCACAGAATTCCAAGGGTGCAGCAGAGTAATTCATGACAATAATCAGGCCACTACAGTCTGATAAAATGTCAGGAGCCAGAAAAGAGCTGAACACCACTTCTAGAGGTCAAAACTGCATGCCCCAAATCACCAGGGAAGGCCCTAGTGAGGTGCCAGAACATGGGACCAGACTGTGTCCATAGCAGTGCCTAGACAATGGAACTCATTGCCATGGGGAACCTGGCAAGTTATTTCACAGCGTGCATTGAGACGGCCAGTCAAAACAACCTGGCTGCAGTGAGCCCTGAAGAGCGGTCCACAGTGCCCCCCCAACCCTACAAGACACTGGGACACCCCGTGGTTACTAAGATTTGGCTCAGCGGGTGGAGCTCCAGCATGCACTTTTCACACGCCCAGAGAATCTCTGTATAAGGGGGAAACGGCCAATTCTCAAGTTTTTATATAGACCATGAAAAATGGAATTTCAGTCATTCTACGTTTAAATCCCGAGTACATTTTCCAATAGGAGAAGTGTGACTGCAACATTTGCTACAACTCTTAAATGAAAGCCCCCAAAGACATTTGGAAACCCAGATGGTGCATTTAGGCAAAATTCCATTTCAGCTCTGGAATTTGAACATCAACTACGAAAGACCTACCCTCGGGAATAAATAGCGACAGGAAAAGAGCTAGACTTGCATTGTCAATGAGGAAGGTGGACCAGTGGGGAAGAAGAAAGAACAAAGAGTAAAGCTCTCTTAAAACAAACAATGGGGGGGGAAGGAATATCAGGAATTACTGTTTTCCTGACAGGCCACTGAAGTGACAGTAGGTGGGTGGGCAGCGTGGTCCGGAAGTTGAGCTGTCACCTTGCCTGAAAAAGCTAATCAGGATTGGCTGCCTGATGGGAGATAAGGAAGCCCTGCACGGAGGAGTTAGCTGGCAAAAAGCCATCATCTTGAGTAGCAGGTCTGACTCTTGGTTGCCACGGTCTGCGAGAGGCTTGGAAAACACAAGAGCTGGCAGTCAGGATGACAAATGCACTGTGAAAGGAGGCAACTGCAGAAACAAAGAAGATTGTCTCATGGAATAATACTTGTAAAAATCTAATTGAAAAGTTCTCATTGCGATTACTTAAACAGAGTCTGGTAGTTTTTTTAATGACATTAACAGGCGCACACACACAGGGTTATGTGCTAAGAGCACACAGTGGTCCATTGATAAAAAATGAGCCAAGATGTTTCTCAAATTGGCAACTCAGGTATTTGTATTTAGTGAGTAAAAGACAGGTTACAACATGCTTCAAGCACAGGTTGTTTCGTAAAAGCTAAAAACAAAACCCTGCACTTTTTAGTGGCTCGCTTGGGGCTCACATTCTGCTCCAGAGTGACTTTTCGAAGTCTGGATTAAGAGTGTAAATGCTGACAGTGCACTGAGGGTTGAGGTTGTGTTGTTGTTTAACTCTCAAAGTAATTTTCTTATGAAGGAAGGACCCCCCCCCCAACTGACGCCACCAGTCAAATGGCAATTATATAATAAAACTATAACTGGCTTTTCAAGTGTGGTGATCAGAAAGCGCTGAACTCTCGTTAACTCAGCTTTTGGCAGTGAGAAGGTCCTATGGAAAATCCTGCACCAAAACTATCTCAGGACAGAAAGAGTCTAACACTTTGAGGGATACTAGGGTGTTACCAGAAGTGCAGCCATCTTAGGTCCAAACTAGACATCTGCTGGAACATGTTCTAAAGAGGTGTGGCACCCACAGGAAACTATTCTCTCTCGCGCGCGCTCTCTCTCTCTCTCTCTCTCTCGCACACACACACACTCACACACACACACCAGCCGTGGGGGTGAATCTTGATCAGGGCCAAAGTGTATTGGGGCGGGGGAGGGGAGAGCTATCTCTTTCCCCAAGTGCTATTTTTGCAGCAGAAATTATCATCCCGTATCCCACCCCAGATGCTATGTGTCCGCCAAAATGGTTAAATACAATAGGGGCTGTAAATAGCCAGCTTGAGGTCAAACAGCAAGGTATAGATGGGAGATCTAAGGAGAGACAGATTGTGTACCACTGCCTCAAGGCCCAATTCTATCCAATTTTCCGGCACTGGTGCAGCCATGCCAATATAGAATCATATAGAGGCCTCCACAAAGTTAGGGGACATTTGTCCCCTTCCCTGGAGCTGCATTGGGGCTGCATCTCTGCTGGAAAGATGGATAGGATTCTCAGTCAGGATACTGCTCACCTCCACGGCCATTTTGTTTTGTGGGAAAAGAGGCACTATGATTAAAACACTTTTTAAAAAGATATCCTTACAAACATGTAGCTTGGCCCTTAACTAGTTTCTGTCTTTCATGAAGCTGCATAACTATTTACGGCCTGCATCCATAAGGAATTACAAACATCTTGCTACGCATATTCATAGAATTCCAAGTGTTTATTTGGTATTACAGATACTGAAAGAAAAAAAATGTGAATTTCACAGTCAACTATGCAGTTGTTCAAGACCCACAGAGGGAAGCTGTGAAGAGCAGCTTCAAAAAGTAAACCATTGCTCTCAATCCAAGACACCCTTCCTGGGTTTTAAGGCTGAAGGTCTCTTGGGAGTAAACATCAGAGGCAGCCAGACATTTTCCGCCTTCTACCCAAAGACCGTCTGTTTCATTTGATGCTGGGGCATTGTTTTCACAAGTAAGTGCAACACTTCGAAGAAGTCTATATGTATAGATGCTAATCTTAGCAGCACTCCCAAAATGGCTGCAACTGTATGAGGGTACCTAACATCGCTTAACATTAAGTTTAAAAAAAAAAAAAAGATCAAAATGCAGAAATGCTCTCAAAAAGGTAAAAAAAGGAATCCAGGCAAGTATATAGTTCAGTGGTTCTTAAAAAAAAAAAATTCAACATCACACTTTAGAATGGTTTCAACAACTGCCCAGATTCTGTTCATCAGCATGAGGGTCAGTTCTGTGACAATGAAGTCAACAGGAGAAGCTTAGGCACTTAGCCAGTGGTGGTATCTAAAGCGGGAGGAACCAGAACGCTGGGTGGGACGTACAGTTGATTGGCAGCCCGTCCGTTCTGCCGCCTGCCCGCCCGCCGCGCGGGCAGCCCCCGGTTGGCACGCCCCACCGCTGCTCGCCCAGGCACCTGCCGCACCCCCCACCCGTCCCCCCTGGCGAGCAGGCGCCCCCTCCGAGGCCAGGGCAGCCAGTGCAGCAGGTGGACAGGCGGCGGAACTGAACGGACGGGCAGCCAATCACACGTAAGTCCCGCCAAGCGTACCGGTTCCTCCCGCTTTAGATACCATCACTGCACTTGGCACAGATTTTGTAGTAATGCTACTCTGCCACTCCATAGGAAAATGACATTTCATTTGGAATCCATTCTGCATATACTGCACCATCTTGAATATTTTCTCCTCCTGATATCGAAATAGCCAATCGTTAGCTTGTTTCCATCGCCCTGACAAGTCTCTACGGCAGCACGTTAAGACGCCAAACCTAAGGACAAAGTCAACCTCAACATTTCCAATGTGGTCCCAAATAGCTAAGTTCCATCCAAGATGGCAGATTCTTATTCCCTGTGGTCAGTTCAGAAGCACCTGGTTAAGGGAGCAGGCTTTTTGGTTGTGCTAAGGAACAGCTGTCCTCATTAGGAAACCCGCAGCACACAGACTCATCCCAGACTACGGGAGATCCAGATACAGAATCCCACACAAGAACTTGCTTGTGAATACTATACATATTGCAACCACACACGGATCCAGAGCTCTGTGCACTTATATAGGCAGATGGGGTTTTGGTTCGTACTACCTGCTTCATTTATTTACGTGGAGGCAGCACATCTGTATTTGCAAACCAATGCACGCGAAAGGCCACTTCCTCCATTCCAATGAATGGACGACTCTGGGCATAATAGAACCCTCAAAGGGTCAATTATCAATGGATCAAGGTAACAGTCATTCTCATTGCCTTCCCCCCTTATACTATCGAATAGGCAGAAGAAACAAAATGATTTGTCCTAGCAACTGAAAGAAAATAGGATGCTTCACTAGAATTTGTAACTATTTCTTCTAGAGGCATCAGTAGATCTTTATTTCAAGCCCACCAATCCTTCCACTCCTTACCCCCACCCCACCCCGAAAACTTTTGGCCTATAAACACTATTTTTCTTTCGCAACTCAATAGCTATATACATTTGCCACTGCATGCTTACACCTTTTCATGAATCTTCTCAACTTTCACAAACAACCTATCCAGGTCATTTCTTATGTCATCTAATAAGCCTTTGACTGACTGCACATTATTCTCATTGGTTTCTATCTTCACAGAGTAAGCAACTAAACTGTCAACCGCAGTCCTGAGCATTTTTAAGTCCGCTTCGGCCTGGCCCAGAGAGGACCGCAGTTCATCAACGGACACTGTCACGGCGGAGAGTTCTCCTGGCAGATCTTGAGGTGGCCCCAGGTCCACATGAGGCTTTTTCTGATCCAGCAAAGCCCGGACTTGTTTCTGGATGTTATCAAGTGCATCTGCATTGTTCGGCAAGTCGCTCACAGACCTCCGCAGCTCATCAACGTCACTGAATATCGAGAGCTGGGATTCGCTGAGGCTGTTGACGGTATCTCTCAGCGGATGTATGTCGCTCTCTAAAGTACTGCGGAGCGAGCCAATCGCTTCCTCTAAGGCAGCCAATTTGCTATCATACTTGGAAACAAGGGATTCCACCCCTTCAGTGTGTTGGGCAAATGGGGACTTCAGAGTCTGAAGGGTCTCTTCTACTAACCTGAACCTGGACTCCAATTCTTTGTTGTTCTTTTGCAGAGTTTCTGTGATGTCTTTGGGGAGCACATGGCCTTCCTGTACATTAAGTGAGGCTTTGACATGTAGCAGATCTTCACTGAGTCGCTTAAGCTCATCAGGAAAATGTATGATGGACTCTTCTGCTTGGAGAACTTTTTCTTGCAAAGCTTGCAATGAAAGGTGCTCTGTGTCCGCAGCCTCTTTGAACTTGTCGTGCTCTTGCTTGAGGTGGACAAGTTCTTTGACTTCAGACAACACGTCGGACTCCATCAAATTTATGGTACTCTGCAACGACTCTATGGCCTGCTGTTTAGCTCTCATGGATGCTTGTATCTCATCAACAGCAACTTTCAAAACCTGCAGCTCGTCTTTGAATGCTTCCGTTTCACCAAGTGAAGCCATCTTTGTTTTCACCTCATTGATTTCATCCTGGCTTCGTTTCTGCACGTCTGTGAATTCAGCAATATTATCGTTGATAGACCTGGTTAACTCCGTCAGCCGTTCTTCCACGGTGTTTTCCAGCGACGTGAAATCTCGTTCTCTGGCGTCTTTCACAACATGAATGCCATCCGACAAATCCTTCAGGATTTCATTTTGAAGTTTCTGAAGAACCTCACTAATGCGATTGATCTCGCTCTCCCCTTGCCTGACAGCCTTCTCGGTCACGTCCTGCTTTTGCTGAGCATTTTTTAGCGTCAGTTCAAAACCCCCAAAAGCAGACTGAAGAGACTGCACCTAAAAGAGAAGAAGTACACATACTGGTGAACCGAGAAACAGACGTTTGTGCCTATCCCATAAAGAGCTATTATTGGCACAGCACTGAGGAAGCAGGGTGCCGGAAATGAGCGGTTGAATGGGAAATGCAGCACTGGCAGCATCACAATAAACATCATGTGTGCACTCAATCATGTCTATGTTAATGCACATAAAAAGTATGGCTCAGGCTACAAAGTCCTGCTTGGTTTCCACCTGTGGGACTATGGGAGCTAATCCTTCCTAATGCTGTATTCTGCTGGATTTAACGGGAACAGGGCTCTGTCACAACAATCTGGGGTGAGGGGGTAGCTCAGGAATAGAGTACATGCTTTGCATGCATGTCCAGTTAATAGATCTTTGGTCGCAGAAATAGGAACAGCCTCTCCGCCTGACATCTGCTGTCAGTATTCAGACGGAGCAACAGTCTAACTTGGCCCAAGGCAGTTTCATATAGTCTTGATCTGATCTGATTTGATTAAAACCTAAGAACCAAAGACCTGCATTTTTTTAGGCAAAGGTTTCCCCATGACCAAATGGTCTAGTCATGACCAACTGTAGGGGGCAGTGCTCATCTTCGTTTCTAAGCCTCCGTGGTCATGTGGCCAGCATGACTATACGTCGTAGCCAGTGGTGTCATTCAAATGATTTAGGAACAGGAACTCACTTTTGATTGGCACTTGTCGGGAACCCGGAACCAGCCACGGAGCCCATTAGGATCTGTTCTGGTCCGTTCCCCCTGAATGACATCACTGCCTTTAACCCTCTGAGTGCCAGCCAACCAAGAAGAAAAGCTCTTTGCAGAGGAATTGGGAGGGGGGAGGAGGGAGAGTGAAGTGGGCGGAGTCAGCCCTAATTTTAACTAGTGGAACTGAGTTCCCCCACGTTCCCCCTGGTCGTAGCGCACGGAAAGCCGTTAACTTCCCACCAAAGTGGTACCTATTTATCTACTCGCATTTTTACGTGCTTTCAAACTGCTAGGTTGGCAGGAGCTGGGACAAGCAACAGGAGCTGACTCTGTTGCACGGTCTCAAACTGCCAACCTTCTGGTCAACAAGCTCAGCAGTTTAACCCACAGCACCACCACATCCCTGCATTTTTTAAAGGAAAGCTTAAAATATTCATTCTCACATTAAATACCAATGTCTAGATTCTACAGAGCACAAACATATAGAATATGCATGGCTGGGCATACAATGCCAACTGAAGGCAATGCTTTAAAACAGCAATTATGCACCTTCATCCAAAACATGAATTCTCTATCAAACGCAATCCCACTCTAGAGCCCACAAGGGCAAGTCTTGCACAGGTGTTGGAGCAATAGTTCTACGCCTTGCGATACAAGCCTCTCCATATGAAGAAACAACAACACCCCATGGCTGGAAATATATGTAGTATTTCCAGATCTTGGGTTGGGGAAGGGTGACAAACAAACCGTCAGCACTAAAGATAGCATTAAAGAGCACTCAAGGGATAGAGAAGTAGCCAACCGTGAGAAACATCACACTTTCACTTCCGAAGTTATGACATTAAATACAATGATACATTCAGAAATTCAAAGAATCTAATGACAGACCCAAATGTTCCTTTCAGTCCCAAGCTTCTGGGGCCTGATGCAGTCTAGGCTGACTTTCAGATGCACGCCCCTGAAATGAAACTCGCGTCTTATTTCAAGCTATTACAAAACCAGACTTGAGAAGCCCCAGGTCAGGCTGTCCAGCCCTATGTGGGGCACAGGATCTGGTGGAGAAGCAGAGGCGGTCTGGGCCGGGAGCGCGCCCCATGGCAAGGCGACGAAACCACGCCCCCGGCACATCACCCCGCCCCCGTGCATCTCCCCGCCATGCCTCCCTGCGCCCGGAAGAGCTCCATTTCGGAGCGTTCCAGGCGCACAGGAGGGCGGGAGGGCCAAAAAGCGTGCGGACTCCGCACAATGGCGCCCCCCGCCACCCATGCGCCTTGCCATCCCTGCACCCACAACTGTGGAGAAGGCCTCTTCCAGGCCCACCCCTCTCCCGGGCCAGTCCTTCCTCCTGTTCTGCCCTTGCCCCACTCAAAAATGCCCAGTTAATTCATAGCAGCCTGCCAGGAGCAAGGCCTTTTGGGGGGTGGCGCACTGACCCTACAGAATGCTCTCCCACACATGGATCACCATTCTACTGTATATTCCTTTAGGTACCAGACACAAATATGGCTTTGGGGGCGTTTCATATTATCTGAGCTTTTATTTGATGTTCTAAGGACTTTTTTCCTCTTCTTATTGGGATTTTATTAACTTCCACTTAGTTTAATGCTTTTCTGCTGTTTTTGTTATTGCACAGTTGTATTGATATTTGGTAATTGCTTGGTTCTAATATGACCAAAGTAGGACATATGGGTTTTTTGTTTTTTTTGTTTAAAAGTAAAAGTTGAATGAGGGAGTTCCCTAGTCATAGCTCAGACTATGCTACAGCAGGGGACTCAGGGGACTTCCCCAAACTCTTTCCTGGTTGCAATGTCACAATGCTCAAGAACAGAGCACCAAGCACATCGAGTCAATGCCAGTGGCTCAGATTGCCCAAAGAAGGGTTTGTGGTCACCCTGGCAAACTGCCCACGGACCGCCTCTTTACTTTGTGGCGTAACCTGCAGTTTTCTGCCAGGACCCCAGTTTTACAACTTTCTAGCATTTACGATTGCAGAAATAAGTTTAAAGCTAGGAGTACAAAAGTATCAGTGTATTCCTAGGTGCTGAGCAAGCTGATAATTTAAAGTTGTTGAAAAGGCCTCAGAGTAGCATTGCAGTACTGCCATTTTAACAACTACATCTGCAACTTATTCACAAAGATACTCTCCAAGTCCAGTGGCATTCCGGGGGGGGCGGGGGGGGGAGGTCTCACTGACCAATACTCTCTGTCATGTTGGTGACACTGCAGAAAGTTAAGGGGGGTGGCCCAGGAACGTTTTCCAATGGGGGTCGCAACCCCCAGGTTGGGAAACACTGCCTTAATACCACAATACATTTGCTAATCTCTCTAAGGTGCTCCTTTAACGGCTCCCTCCCGCCCCCGCAGCCGAGTGACAAAACACGCTCTGTGTTTGGGTGCAGACTTCCCCACTGGAAGAATAATCCACAAAGTGGGACACTACAGAAGGGAAGAGAAGCCACGGCTAGCTCCAGGAGTTCCCTGCGACAAGGAACCAAAATGCCTTTTCCGGGCAAAGACGACGCAGCGCATTCTACCCCCGAAGGCTGCACTAAGTTAGAGGGCTCCAGGCCAATGGCTGTTGCCTCCAGTCCTCCACGTGCCATCGCAGGCCTTGGGAGGTTTTGCGGCAAGCGCTGCATCGTCGTCGTCGTCCCCCTCCTGCATCTCTGCAAAAAAGGATCCAGAGAGCGAGAGAGAGCAGGCAGGCGCCTGTGCTTTTCTCACCTTTTGCACGGCCCCTTCGACGGTGCGGGCCAGCTCGTCCCGCTGCCTGCTGAAGCCTTCTTGCCGGAGGCTGATCTGGCTCACTTCCCCCAAGAGGTGATGGACGCAGTAGCCCGAGAACGCGGCCACTGCCAGGAAAGCGAGGGAGAAGAGGCAGTTGAAGAGCCTGCCGAGGCTGCAGAAGGAGGAGGCGGCGGCTTTGCCGCCTCCAGCAGCCGAAGAGCCTCCCTTGCTTCCCTTGGAGTGAGCCGGATTTGGCGGCGGCGCAGGCTTCTTTGCCACGTCATCGGGGTGGCTCGAATGGGCCCCCTTTTCGGACGGAGAGGAGCAACCGCCGCTGCCCTTGTTGCTCCTTTGTTTGGCCGAAGACATGCTGGCTCTTGGCGGGCGCCCTTCCTTCTTTCCTGGCCTGGCTGGAGGTGGAAGTTCGGTGCTTGCCCGCGGGAGCCGGAGCGCGCCAGTTGCAAGAAGCTGCAGGGAGAAGAGCCCGGGCTCGGCTCTACTGCCTCCCCATTCAATCGAAGCGCACGGAGAGGGGAGGAGGGCAGGGGCCGCGGGCGGGCTTCTCCTTCCCCGCCCTGCCGCACGCCCAGCACCGCCTTCCGAGTTCCTGCACTGGAGGGGTACAGCTGCCACGCACACCGAGGGGAAAGGCAGCCGCCGCAGGCAGATCCGGGGAGGCGGCGGCGGCGGCCAGCGAGGAGTGTCGGCATTTCCTAGAGCCCGGCATAGTCTCACATCCCGTCGAAGCAGGCAGAGACGTGCCGCATCTCGGCCTTTCCACCAGCACGAAAGGGCTCCTATCCTAAGCACGGCCCGTTTGCAGTCTGCTCGCCAAGAAGCAGACAGGCAAGCAAGACGCGGGCCTGGAAGCCACGCGGAATTGTCGCTGCGCCCCTGCCTGATCCCGCCAAGATAGACTCACGGAGGAGTGCAAATCGCAGGGAGTTCAAGGCGGCTCACACCCCCAGTCGTCCTGTACGCGTGTGATCGGAAGTCGACTTCAGTGGGTTTTGCTCCAGACGATTGTGCAGGAGAGGTTGTAACCTCAAAAGCCGTTGAACTGGATGCTTGTTTCTACTACGAGGTCATCCCCGCTTCTTAGAACCTAGAGGGAGTTCATTTATTTTAAAGCACAATGCCTGCCGCGGAAGCCTGTGTAGAATAAAGGCCAAGTTTCAGCAGAGCCCTTAAAATAGATCTATAAGGCCAATGGTTGTTCAGTAGCTTTTCCTGATATGCAGTGATGGGGGGAGCTTGGATTTCTACCTATCATTAAAGGCGAAAGAACGCTTCTTATCTAGGAAAAAACGACAACAGGCAACCTAAGTGAGCCATCCAGGCTAGGATAAATTTTGGTAGTGGTTCCTTGTGCAATTGCATTAGGGAGATGCAGGTTCAAACTGTTGCTCACCTGAGCAACTCAGCCTAACCTACCTCACAGGGTTGTTGTGTGGACAAAATGCAAAAATACCATTTGCACTATCCATAGTTAGAGGGGACATTCCCTGACTTCAGCGTTTTCCAATGTTAGAAGTGCTGAAAGCGGTTTAATGTGTGTTTTATTCCAAGGATGCATTTTTATAAATTATATTTATCTGAAGAATTTAATTATAAATTATAAGCACTTTGAAAGTGTAATAATACAGTAATAAGTAACAGCCATATTAGAGGAACAGCCATATCAGAGGAGTTTAATCAGTTCTAAGACCTAAAATGTGCTTGGTATTGCAGCACATGAGTGCCACGTGCGATGTGTACTTTACTGAAATGTTTCATACTTCCTGATTTTTATCTGCTTTGTTTTATGATTGGCAAGGAAGAGAAGCTGTACTGCCTAAAGGCTGGAGCAAGCATCACTGGCAGCCTGAAATTGAAATCTGCAATTCTTTTGGCTAACTGTAATAATCCTCTTTACTCAGAGGGTTAGAATGAGATTTGCTTCCTTGTAAGTGTACATAGGAATGCAGTTTTTAACCAGCAGCAATATTTTGTATCACATAATGTATCTGAGCTTCACTGATTACAGTCCAATCCTATTTACTCAGAAGGAAATCTCACTGGCTTCAGGGAACATCACTGCCAATCAGATATCTTTGGCCCACCTTGCTCAGTGTTGCCCGGATTTCAGTGTTGCAGGGCTTTCCCAGCTCTCATGGAGTGCATCTGGGCCCTTCTGCATACCAAGCATGAGCTCTATGGCCCCTACCTATTTCCAGGTGTGCTTTTAAACATGTCTTAACATGCACATAGAAGAGAAAACTGTCTCATGTGCTGGGATCCTGTGGCCAATGGCACAGCTCAGTGGTTCAGCAGGGACTGAAGAGGGTGGTAAGGTTGAAAGTCGAAACAAACTTTTATTGTGTGTTATTTTGATAATTGAACAGTTCTAGGGAAGGGGAATCAAACTTAAGTAGTTAAGGAAAAAAATCACAGAGAGAGAGAGAGAGAGAGAGAATAAATCACAAGCACTAAGTGTGATATCAATTTGACTGCATTTGTGGCTAATGAGGAGAGCTAGCATGGAATTAGAGGGTGGCAGGAGGGCATTCCAGGAGAGGGGTGTTTTGGGGCAGGGCGTGTGGAACCAGAGGCGGATAGGGCCTGGGAAGGGGGTGGGATTGGCAGAGGTGGCACATACCAAATCCTAACCCCCACTGCCAGGCCTTGCAAGCTACTGGCTCCATCTAAACAGCTGGCGCAGATCCAAGTAGCCCCATAGGCGGTGGCTGGGGCTTGATGCAGGGCAAGGAAAAAAAATATCCCCCTACCCGAAGTGACCTGCAGCTGCCTCCTGGCCTGCCTGTTCCAGCCGAGGTTAGGATTGGGCTGTAAACCAGCTGATAGAGCAGATGGGGAAATGATTAAAAGTGTGGCTTTCCTCTT
Organism: Lerista edwardsae; assembly: GCA_029204185.1. Lineage (NCBI taxonomy): Eukaryota > Metazoa > Chordata > Lepidosauria > Squamata > Scincidae > Lerista > Lerista edwardsae. The sequence goes on along the minus strand of JAJKFI010000060.1, from coordinate 6,216,258 downwards.
GGCTGAGGATCTGGCCTCTTACCGTCAGTCCTGGTACTAGAATCATATTACTGGTCTGGGCTGTGCTTTCCTAATAGGCACTAGGAAAATCACCATGTACACTTGTCTATGTGTGTCCCTGCGCACATCAAAGTAAAAACACTGATCAGGCAACATGTGGTTTTAGTAATACCTCATCACTGGTGCAAAATGCTGCTAGCTTTTTATGTTCCCAGAAGCAGGACTATCTATAAAGTCTTTTAAAATGAAATTGTGAAGCCTCCTTTTTTCTTTGTCACAGTGTATCACTCTAGTCTAGATTTGAACATCACCATTCCTAGGACAGCTTTACTGATTCAGACCAAAGGTCCATTTAAGAAAGGAGGAATGCAAAAATTTCCATAATAAACTAAGAAATTATAGAAATGTGTTTAAATGGAATGCTCTTTAAAAAAAAAGGCTAGGATTGCCAGCTCAAAAAGCTCAGACCATTTTCTTTTAAACCTTCAGGATGAGATGATGTTAAATAAATGTTTACTTCAGTAGTGGCATGTGTTTAACACAAGCATCCCCTTTCATTAAATATCATAGTCATCAAATTAAGCAAGCAAATAAGTAGCTGGGGCTCTGTTTCTCAGCATTTTTACACTACTGTGATGTTCTTTATGTAGCAAGCTTTCATTACTGGCTTCCTTGTCCTCATTGTAATATATTCTTTTGTATTTGAATCAAGATTATTGTGGAGGGTGGGGTTTCCACTTTGAAGCAATAGTGTGTGTTCAGGTTATTTATTCCAGATCAAGATTGCCAGTTTTTTCCAGCAATGGCTCTATGTCTTTAAAAAAAACTGTGATAAACAGAAATTCTAGAAGGTAGCTTCTCTCACCAATATATCTTGAAAGTATCACCAATTCCTGAAAGCTTAACCTGTTGGATTTCTTTAAAGCACATGGTTGTTATAGATGCAGTCCCCCTGATCTAATGGGGAGATCCTATTTCAAGTTCCATCTGAAATGGCTTTCAGGTTTATTCTTGAGACCTAGTCCTATAATGGCTTTTGTAAACACTCAATTTTACTATTAATTAATGCCAATGCAATGTTGCTGTAAGTCTTCTTTCATTGAGATTTTCAAGCTGTAACCTGAAGAAATCCGCTTTTACTTTTAAGTCTAATGATGATTGGGAAATTGAGGCAGTCAATGGCTTTTCTCACCTGTTTCTCCTATGGTCTTTTTGTCCAAGTATTTCCTTGGCGTGATGTGCAGATCTGGTGTCTGTTCTTCATAGATCTGGTATCTGGTGTCTGTTCTTCATAGCCCATGGGATGGGACAAGTAAATAGACTAGAGAAATGTTAAGAAATGTTAACTGCCTCTTCTCTTGGTTTAGCAAACGATTTAATGGTAAATCTCTATGCTGCAATCTAACCTAGAATTCTAACCTAGAATTAGGCCGGCACAGTTAGGCTAGCAAAGTGCTACAAAGGATACCGTAAAGTATGTTTGGACCACTTTTGGAGTCAGAGAGGCCAGCACACAGACATGCACCATCCTCCCTGACTCTGAGAGTGGTCCAAACGGACTTTATGGTGTCCCTTTTGGCAGCCAAACTTTGCTGGCCTAACTGTGCCAGCCTAACTTCACGTTAGGATTGTGCCCTCAGTCCCGTCAGTAGTGGGAAATATTGGTAAACAAGGATACCAAACATCTGTAGCTAGGATTGTCAACTGTTCTTATGGACAGGGTCCTATGCTTTTAACAGTGCCATATCAGATATATAGCAACTGAGCATTTTGGAAAAGTTTCACATGGTGAAACTCTGCCTATACATATGTGCTAAATGCATAGAAATCAAATCAGAAAAAAACTTGGCAACCCTATCAGTAACAGAGTTCTCCAACAGCTCCAGTCAGGGTCAGCATGGCACATCTGGGTAGCTCCTCCCTCTCCAGTAGGCAGGTCAGATGAGACATCTTTGGAGATGGGAGGGGCTCCTGGATCCGCCCCCAGTCTGGCCTTGCCTTCCAGCAAAGCAGGTCGCAAGCTTCGTTGCTCTCTCTTTAAAAAAAAAAAAAAAAAATACGATCGCAGCAGCGAACTGAGACATTGCACAGAAGACTTTTAAAGCCCTTTTCAGGGCTCCTCTGGGGTCCCCCGCCTCGCGTGGGCCAAGGGACACCCCAATCTCCGCTCAGGCCTGTCCCAGCACAGCGCAGAGGCTTGAAATCACTGGCGGCGGCCATTTTGTTTCTGGATTTTTGGCACACCAGGCCGAAACAGCATCCAGGGCCATCGCGGAGCCAGCGGAGACCATCTGCCTGATCCTCCCCGTTCCTGGCAGGGTGAAGGCAGCGCCAGTCGCCACTGCAGCGACTGAGGCACCGACCCTCGCCCTCACTCACGGGCGCGAGGACGGTAGCTGGCGTGGGCATCATATTCCATCTGCACTGAGATCCAGGCCGAAGCAGCATGTCTTCCCCCGAGGAGGCCCAGGAGGCCCAACAGACTGGTGATGTATTGATGCCCATGCCCTGGGGGGAGTTGGAGGCACGGATTCAACAGATGGTCACAGCGTGCCTGGATTCAGCCCTTGGGGGTTTCCAATTGGCCCCTCGTCAGCCCCCCCAGCAACCTTTGGACCCCCCCACGGGCCCTAGTCCCCTGGTGGAGGGCGGTGTGGAAGCAGGAGCAGTTCAAGGGGCAGAGCAGGAAGCGTCTCAGGACAGAGCTTCCCAGATTGCTGAATTCATTTATAACGAGAGGAAGAGGCCCAGATCCTGTAGCCAAGACAGCCTGGATCTGATTCCCTCTGCGCAAAGGCCCCGGCTGTTGGAGTCCAGCGAGACTGCTGTGGATTCCGAGGAGGGAGAAATATCTGAGGAGGATTCAATCTCAGAGACCTCCAGCCCTAGACTGTTTAAGAGCGAAATGTTCCCCCGTATGCTTCCTAAGGTGCTCAGAGTCCTCCGTCTGCAGGATGACCAGGAGCCCTCCACATCTGCGGCTTCGGCCTCGGCGCGGGGCAACCCCACCGCTTTCCCAGCCCAGCAGGAAGCCCCCAGAGGGTTCCCCCTGCAGGAGCATTTCAGGTCCCTAATAGACAGGGAGTGGGAGAACCCAGCCAGAGGGAGGGACAACTCTAAGCCTTCATTAAAGCTTTATTCTTTGTCCCCCTCTGAGATGCAGCGCTTCAGGACTCCTGTGGTGGACGCCCCTGTAGCTGCTATTGGGTCGTCTTCGGTCTTACCAGTCGACTCTGATGGGCTCCCCAGAGACCCGGTGGACAGACGCATAGAACAAGCTGTACGGCGTGCCTTTGATGCGGCGGCAGGATCCTTGAGAGCTTCAGTGGCAGGATCCATGTTCTCCAGAGCTGTGTTCCTCTGGATCCGTGAGCTGCTTGCTGACTTCGATGTTCCAGCCGAGGTCCGAAAAGACCTAAAGAAAATTGAAGCAGCTTCTGCCTTCGCCGCCGATGCTACTGCTGATGCTGTTCAGCTATCTGCACGCTCTATGGCCGCCTCCGTGACGGTTCGCAGAAACACCTGGCTTCGTCACTGGGATGTAGATGCAGCCTCTCAGTCCCGGGTCATCGGCCTCCCCTTCAAAGGAGGGAAGCTCTTCGGTGAGGCGCTGCAGCCTCTTCTTGTGGAATCCAAGGGCAAGAAAGGAGTACTTCCTTCCCGGGAGAGGTCCTCCAGACAACAGCCCAGATCGTCACCGCAGTTTTTTCGTGGTCACCGATCCACTTTCGGAGGAGCCCGACCCTCAGGTGGCCCCAGCTCCTCGAGTACTTACCCTAAGGGTTCCAGAAGGCCCTGGCAGAGGAAGTCTTCCTTTCGTCCCCGTGGTCAGTCGGCCCAACAGCCCACTAACAGGGGGCCCAAAGACACTTCAGCATGACGCCACCGGACATCCCAGAGTCGGCGGCAGACTCCAGCTGTTTGCCGATCAGTGGGACCAGACCTCATCAGATCGATGGGTCAGGGACATTGTGCGCTTCGGATACTCCCTGGAGCTCAGACGTATTCCTCGAGACCGTTTTGTACACGTCAACAGACCGGCGTGTCCACTAAAACACGAGCAGATTGTCAAGGCTCTACACCGCCTGCAGGACGTTGGAGCCATCGAGAGCGTCCCAACTTCTCAACAGGGAACGGGAGTCTACTCCCACATCTTCGCAGTCCCCAAAAAGTCAGGGGACACGCGCATTATTCTGAATCTGAAGTGGCTCAACCGCTTCATGATTCAGCACAAATTCAAAATGGAGACCCTGCACTCTATCCTGATGGCCCTCAAGGGGGCAGACTATCTATGTTCTCTGGACTTGCAGGATGCTTACCTTCATGTGCTCATAAATCAGGCACATCGCAGGTTCCTTCGCTTTTGCTACAACGGTCAGCACTGGCAATACAAATCGCTCCCGTTTGGCCTGTCCTCAAGCCCCAGGGTGTTTACAAAGGTACTGATAGTACTAGTTGCTCACCTGCAGTTGCAGGGTGTCGCCCTGTACCCGTATTTAGACGACGTGTTACTCAGGAGCACCAGCCCCCAACAGGGGGCGCGTCACCTCGAGCAGACAGTGGCATGCTTTCAGAATCACGGGTTTGTAATAAACACCGACAAGAGCCATCTAAGACCTACCCAGGTCCTCTCTCACCTGGGGGTGACAATAGACACTCGCAGGTTCACTGTCACTCTCTCCTCGGAGAGACAAGGAAAGATTCAGGAGGTAGCAGCGCAAGTGCTCCTGGCAAAGTCAGCCGATGTCCTCCTGTTAGCACGCCTCCTGGGAATGATGACATCGTGCCAGGACGTCATCCCGTGGTCCAGATCGAGGGCCAGGGGCCTGCAACTCCTGCTCCTTCCGTATCAGGACCTGATTGCGTCAAACCGTCACAAGACAATCCGGCTGGATCGCCTGTCCCTGGAGGACCTCCAATGGTGGCTGGCCCCCTCCAGACTGTCACAGGGCAGCCCAATACAGGTTCTGGCCAGGACCCCCATCTTCACCGATGCCAGCCTCTTCGGATGGGGTGCTCATTCCAAGGGCAGAATAGCTCAGGGCCAGTGGACTCAGACCGAGTCAACTCGCAGCATCAACCTCCTGGAGCTGCGAGCAATCTTCCTAGCTCTTCGGACATTTGCGTCCAACAGCAGAGCCCTCAACATTGTTGTTTACACCGACAACATGACTGCTCGGGCCTTCATCAATCGGCAGGGGGGTACGAAATCCCCCCTTCTTCAGAGGGAAGCCAGAGCCCTGTTCAGGTGGGCAGAGAACAACGTAGCCTCAGTAAGGGCCGAGCATGTCCCAGGCGTGGACAACACAGAGGCAGACTGGCTAAGCCGCCAACAAGTGGACCAGACAGAGTGGAAACTCCACCCCTCGGTCTTCCAGATGATCGTCCAAGCCTTCGGTCTTCCGAAGATGGACTTGTTTGCATCACACCTGAACAATCAAGTTCCAAGATTTTACGCAAGGGGGCGTTCTCCAGGCGCCCTAGGCATAGACGCTCTGCAGCAAACTTGGCCCCAGGGCCTCCTTTACGCCTTCCCTCCAACTCAGCTTCTTCAGAGAGTTCTAAACAAGCTCAGATGGGAACAGGCAGAGATTGTCCTCATCGCTCCCCATTGGCCGCGCCGTCCATGGTTTCCGGACCTCAGGGAGATGTCATCGCAGCCCCCGCTCCGCCTGCCGGACCGACCGGACCTGCTGTCACAGGGACCGATTCAGCACCCAAGCCCAGCGTTTCTTCGCTTGACTGCTTGGCGATTGAGCGGCAGGCCTTGTCAACTTTAGGTTATTCAGAGGCGGTTCTGTCTACCATGCTGGCAGACAGGAGGGAGTCCACAAATCGAATTTACAATTCGACTTGGAGGATCTTCTCCTCGTGGTGTTCAGGTAAGGGGATTGACCCCCAGAAACCCAGAGTCAGAGAGCTCCTAGAGTTCCTACAGTCAGGGTTACAAAAGGGCCTGAGTACAGCCACCCTTCGGCGTCAGGTTTCGGCCATTGCCTCTATCCTGGGATACCCTAGGGGAAGACGGTTGTCCTCTCACCCCCATGTGCGGAAGTTTTTGAAGGGAGCGGCCCTGTTAAATCCCCCCACTGTGCACAGAGCACCCTCCTGGGATTTACCTTTGGTGCTAAAGGCGCTCACCGGGGCTCCCTTCGAACCCATGGCCACTAGTTCTCTTAGGGACCTGACTACTAAAACGGCTTTTCTAGTAGGAATCTCCTCTGCTAGGAGGGTTTCTGAGCTCGCCTCCCTTTCAGTGGCGAAGGAATTGTGTTCCTTTTCGGAGGACAGAGTGACTCTCAGGTTGGACCCATCTTTCCTTCCAAAAGTGAATTCTATTTTTCATAGATCTGCGGAGGTCGTGCTCCCATCTTTTTGCCCTAATCCTAAACATCCCAAAGAGGTGCTGTGGCACTCTCTGGACCCTTGCAGGGCCTTGAAGTTTTATATGGCCCGAACAGCCCCGTTTCGTAAGACCAAGGCTATGTTTGTACATTTTCGTTTGCCCAAACAGGGCACCAAGGCCTCATCCTCCACTATTTCCCGTTGGCTGAGGGAGGCTATTGCATCGGCATACAGGGCACGGGGTGCCACTCCTCCGGTGGGTATTCTGGCTCACTCCATTCGGGGAGCCGCTACTTCTGCGGCCTTTAAGGCCTCCCCATCTATGGAGGCGGTGTGTAGGGCGGCCACATGGAGCACCCCCACAACGTTCATCAAGTTCTACAAGATTGATACCTACGCGGCTCGAGACGCTGTCTTCGCTAGAAGCGTGCTCCAGAGCGTGGTCTAGGATACCTCAGATTAGTTTCCCTCCCTGGCTGACCGATTATGTACTGCTTTGGTACATCCCAGATGTGCCATGCTGACCCTGACTGGAGCTGTTGGAGAACGGGAAGGTTGGTACTTACCGTGAACTCCCCTTCTCCACAGCTCCAGTCAGGGTCAGCATCCCGCCCTTTGGAGGAGCCTGAGGTATCCTTTGTTGATTTGTTCTCAGTGTTAGTGGGATTCCCCTGCCTTTTGGTGGTTTTGTTTGGGGGATACTGAGTGTGGTTATGCAGTTAGAGCAGGTTAGGGTTGGCCTGCTGCTTATTGCCACATCGTGGAACGTCGTGGTGACAGCGATTGGCGTACTGCACGTTGGTCTGTCTGGATGTTCCTGCCGGATGGAGTTGTGAGTTTGTCTTGAGGCTTTGGATTGACTGGGGGCGGATCCAGGAGCCCCTCCCATCTCCAAAGATGTCTCATCTGACCTGCCTACTGGAGAGGGAGGAGCTACCCAGATGTGCCATGCTGACCCTGACTGGAGCTGTGGAGAAGGGGAGTTCACGGTAAGTACCAACCTTCCCGTTTTATATTTGTGGATGTTTATAACAGACATTTATATTTTACAGTCCTGTTTAAATTTTTCTTGCCCTGGCATGTTTTTTCAAGATGCAGGAAACTTGTCTGGATTGGAAAGTAGCATCATTAGATAATGGATTCGTCATTCGATAAGGGATATATTTTCCCTACATATAGTAAAGGTAAATATATCTCCTTTGCTTTTGATCTCAGACCTAATATTTAATGTTGGATCACATAAACCTTCTACAGCTCTGTATTCACTTATTTGAAAGTAAGTGCCACAACATAGTAGGATAATTTCTGAATACATGTATATCAAAATGCTGCAGTTTACTGGGACTTGCTTAGGGTTAAACAGACACAGGCTCAGGCTCCATAGAGGCTCGTGCTAGCTAAAAGCAGGACAATCCAAACAGATTGTCAAAGGTAATTATTGTCACAAGAGGTGTAACCAGAGAGTCAGAGCCCAACCCTATGCATGTCTACTCAGAAGTATGTCTCATTATAGTCAATGGAGCTTACTCCCAGGTAAGTGTATGAATTGTAGCCTCAGTCAATAAGGCTGCCTTTGCCACAGATACCTTTTGCTGGTGAAAGAAAAATTCTGCTTCTGAGAGCAGAAATGTGCAAAAATTACAGGTTGTTTGTACTGTATCCGGTGTTTTAATGTTGTGGAAGAAAGAAAAGCACTGTATAATGTACAGAGGTATATTTGGAAACTAGTGTGTGCTGATAACATATTTTGGCATCCTCTGTTCCTGTAGGTGGAGTTCTGAGTTCATGACTCTGAGCTGATTCTAACAAGGAGTGGGCTGGCCATAGCAGCAAACACTTCATGGTTACATAATCTAGTCTTGTGCATTTGTGACTCAACTGCTTTGTACAGTGGAAGCAACCATCTATCCAGAAACCTATGTATGACTTTTCTTTGCTGCCATATGCTGTTCAGTTTAAACTAAATGCTGGATTCCTGAATCAGGATAATGTCAAACAAGTTTTGTGACTGGACAAAATGTTGTCCTGTTGCAGTACTCCTGAATGGCTCATCATCATACATTGAAAATTGTCTCCCTAAAGCTCCGTGGTGTTAAAAGTGTTGTGGTGTACAGAACATAAGAGTCTTGCTGGAGTAGACCACGTGCTTGTTTCGTCCAGCAACCTGTTTCCCACAGTCACCAGCCATATTCCTCCAGGCAAGACATGAAGACACCAGCTCTCTCCAGTTGTTTCCTCTAGAAACTGGTATTCACTTCAGTGGCATTTTACTTCTGAATGAGCCATCATGGCTAAGAGGTGTGAGTGATAGAGTTATCCTCCCTGCATCTGCCTAATAACAATTAATAATAGCATAACAAAGAGCCCTGTGGCACCATAAAGGCAAACACATTCAACAGCAGCTTTTGTGCTTCTGATGAAGTAGTAGGCTATCTTCTATGAAAGCTTGGCTGAAATAAATGTGTTTGTCTTTAAGGTGCCTCAGGACCCTGTTGTCTGTAGCAGCAAATACTACCCTTTAGAAGTTGCCAAGCCATTTAAATTAGTCAATTTTATCAGCGGCGGCCCCAGACATCTGACACCTGAGGCAGCATGCCAAATGCTTCCCCCACACTTTACAGATAATGTGCCAGCCTCAGCTCCTCCCACTCTCCAGTGTTCTAACTCAGCACTCTCCCACCCTCCACATTTCCTGACCCTTTTCCAATCTAGAGAGGGGAAAGACAAGGAGATGTAGTGGTGGCAAGTAAGCAGACTCCAATCTGATACCTAAGGCAACTGCTTAGCTGACCTCATGGATGGGCTGGCCCTGAATTTCCCTGTGCTGCAAATGTAACCTTTGAGTTACTGGGTTTTAGAGAGGGAACTAAGTGTTTTCATATAAAATGTCCCCCCCCCAATTATCCTGATTCTTTAAGCTCACCTGTTGTCCCCCAGCCGGCCAACCCCCATATTAGCACAGAAATAACCATAAAACCTGCAGTAAACTCATTGGCGAGAATGTCAAGCAATCTGAATATCTAGAAATGCACACAGTGGCTGCTTGGGTGCCTCCCCCTTGAAAGCCACAGAGGTAAGATCTTTGGCTAAGCCAGCCTTGAACCCGCAATTCAAGCAGGCAGGGAGAACTGAGGACACGTCTCGCCCTTCCGTAAACACCACTCGGTCCCGCCCCTCTCGGAAGGGAGCATTATTTCTGGGAGGGGGGTGAACGGATATTGTGGAGTCCAGCTTCTTTGTTATTCTGACCCACGTTGCGCAACCCGGAAAAAATTACCCACAATCAAACGACGTGTGTTCTCAAAGGCCGTGTTTCTTTGACTTCGTGAGTTACCAGCGATTTGGCGTAGAACTGAGAATGGTACATTCACACCCCGCTCCAGGGAAGTGGAAGCGTCCAGGCAGCTGCGAATAGACAATCAAGGACTATGTATAACTAAATGGGGAGGAGGGAGTTAAAGAGCTGGTGAGAAAGCTAAGCAGCAGCAAAAGCAAAGAAAGGAAGGAGCCTGCTCAGCAGTTGGGATCAACTCCCCCCAGCCTGGCAATCTGTCTGCTGGCGATCTGGCGGTGAGTAGCTCCATAGGGGGGAGCTTTCTTCCATTTATTCTGCTTTTCCATCACCTGGAGTTTCGCAACCCGGCTTAATTTCATATTCTTCCTCCCCCCACCCCGTGGAATCCTGGACTGCAGTACTGGGGGGAGCGTTCCAAAACTCACTTTAAAGCGGGGGGGAGGCAGTCAAGGTGACTTCTGCTAGAGCACATGAAAGGACAGGGTGCGTGTATTCTGTGTGTGCGTGTGCGCCCCCCCCCACCTGGATTTCATCCAGTACCCTGGTGTGCAGCTCGATCCTGCGCTTGTTTACCTGAGGAGTAACACCTGTATGTGTTCAGCGGGGCTTGCACCGAAGTGAACGTGTATAGGGTCGCGGCCGTAAACTGGATTGTTATTGTCAAGAGAATCCGCGTTCTCTGACTGCAAAAGGAGGGTGAGATTATGTTTATAGCGTACAATGTTCATTGTTTACAAGCCTCGTCGTCGGCGTTTTGTGCATTTAAAAAATCCCCCCCCCCGCCACAATTTTCTTGGGTTGCAGAAGGGCAGGTCCAGCGGCTCTTGTTTTTCTTTTTTGCAGGAGAAGCAGCAAAGGGCAGTGGTGTGTGTGTGAGAGAGCGAGCGAGCGAGCGTGTATCTGTTTTTAAAGGCTTTCCTTGGAAACGCTAGTTTTGTTTTGATCAGTAGCTGCCAGCGCGACTGTGCTTCAAAGTAACTGCCAAAAATACATCTGGGGGAGGGGATAACCAAGACAGATGGAGGAAGAGGAGGAGCCGCTGCCACCGCTTTGGTCGGGGAGCTCCGTTGTACAGACCGCGGAGACGGGTTGTTTTTTCCCAGGGCTACGGAATGGTGGACTTGGGGAGCGGGGGAAGGTCGTCGAGCCTGTGAATGTTTGAAATGAATTTAACATAGACAGAGAGAGAGAGAGAGAGAGAGAGTTCAGTGTGTGTGTGTGTGTGTGTGTGTGTGTAAACTGTAAGCAGTATAGTTTAGTTTTTTTTTAAGATTATTATTTTAGGCAGCTACAAATATTCTTGAGCCTTAACATTAAAAAAATATATATCGCAGGTGAGATTTGCACCTCCTTATTGCTGGTGCCCAGGCTGGAAATCCACCCCCCCCCATACTACTGACCTCTGATGTAACAGCCCAATCCTGTGCATGTCTTCTTGGATGTATGACCAAGACCCATTGTAAGACCCATTGTAGTCAATAGGGACTATAAGGTAAGTATGGATAAGATTGCAGCCTAAGTCTTCAGTGAAGTCAGTAAAAGGTCTCTAAGGAGATTTGTGATTAGCTCAGCAAAGAGCAATGGAATGATAGCCGACTTCCATTCAGAGCCATTAATAGCAACTTCTAATTCCCGACTGTAATGACGCTTACTGGCTCAACAATGCTCCTTGGAACAACAAGAGGTGGGATGGCGCAATCTCAATTACCTGGGGAAACACGCCTGGGTTAAAGGACTGGAAAATAACACAGAGAGGACTGGGGAACTGCGAGAGCTGCGTAGTGCATTGTTTCCGTATATTGATGTCTGCACGTTCAGCATTGGCAAAGGAGATTCCAAACTGAAAGCCTGCAATGAAGATGGACCCAAGCATTACATGAAAAGCTTATTTCGGGGAGAGGGAAAACTCATTTTTAAATTTTGTTGGAAGTGCAAAAAGGGCAACTGCTTCTCACTTCCTGCATCTTCAGATTCTTAATAAGGACCTATATTTTGTTTCCATTGTAGGACACATAGCAGCTTTGTGAGTGTGCTGTAGATCTGGAAAACGCTGTGTGCGGGTGCAGTGGCCGAGCTATGGGGGTGGTACTGTATGCAACACACTGTGTAACCTGCCCTTCCCACTTGCCGTCAGAGCCATTTGGGCAGCAACAACAATGCGCAGTGCGTTGCTGTTCTTGATCAGAATGGCTCCAACGGGAAGTGTGTGGTTACACGGCACATTGCGATGCCTACAATACACACCATGCCAATCCCCCCCCCAACACAATGTGTGAATTGTTAGAATGATGTGCCTTTTCTCCCAACTGCTCTGATCAAAATCGGACACAACAACCAGCTACTTCCTGCATCATATCTGCTCTGATCCTGTGAGGAAAATTCTTACTGAGCAACTCCAGCTCACTACTGTGAATTGTAAGGCCAAGACAGAATAAGCAATATGTAGTAAGTGTAGTTGAAGTACATCATGAAACTTTTTAAAACTGTGTAGTGTGATCAAAATAATAGTCTGATGTATTATAAGTGAATAGGACACAGAAACCACATATTTACTGTCTAAGCTACAGATAAATCCATGCTGCTAGCAAACTGCACAATGTCCTCTCTCTAAAGAAACTACAGCGTGATCAGCCACAAGATAACTGGCAACAAAATTGAACGAGATTTCTTGGCTGATGAATGCACCGCTGACTATTTTGCCTTATGGGGTGTTAACAAGCAGAAAAATCATTTCATGAATGGCCTTTCAGGAGCCAATTTTGACATTAAATGAAGTCTTCATAGTCATTCACAGTTAATGTGTGAATTTTTAAAGATCTTCTTTACTGATGTTTTCAGGAGTCCAAAACACCTGTTGGTGTAGTATAGTAGACTCCTGAACTATAATAGTAATTGTGCTTCATTTTTCTAAGGGCCCAAGCCTATCCTTTCCCTCCCCCCGCTGATGCAGCCACTGCCTCCTGTGGGGGGGACAGTCCTGGAAGTCCCCTCTATGTAAAGGAATGTTTGTTTCCTGAGCTGGGGTGGTGGTGGTGGTAAGCCTCAGGCACTGGAATGGGCCTTCTTGGACCAGAGATTTCACTGATGGAACTCTGAGGAGACCCAGAAATGCAGATTGAGGATATCAGCGGGGCTATTGCCATCAATGCTACCCCCTTCTAGCTCTCATTCTACTTCCTGCTTCACCCCGACTCCTCCCAACGCCATTCCTCCCCTTCCTGGCTCCTCCCACCCCATCCGCACTGATTTACCAGTACTGGGGATGCGAAAAATCAACTGGTGAGCTGCTGCAGCCACTCCCTGCTTGAGGCGGTAGCCTGCCTGCTTCCACTAGCTCATTGTGTTTGCCACCACTGTAAAGTTCCTTATGCCATCAGAACACTAGTTCTAATGGTGTATGGGTGCCTTAGGCTTGGGCTGCCTGTTCCACAAGTTATATATATACAATGGGCCTTATGCACCAAGTGGTAATGTACAACTTCCATTCATTTTAGAGCTGAATTAGATGGAATGGTGGCAAAACCTTCTCTCACTAGATGTAGGCCAATCACAGAAGTGTGTGTATGGTTCTGATTTAAAGAACAAAAGTAGGTAATGAACTATGTCACTTCTGCTGCCTCCCTCTGTTCATTCTGTTCCCTTGAAGTGATTTCACTCCCAGTGGGGCTTTCCTCCCATATTGGACCTCCCCCTTGATATGCAATTGAGGCAGATCCCTTTAGTTGTCTATATATTGATCCCCTGTTGAAATGAATGAAGATGATATAGTAGCCGCAGTGGGCAGACTGAGCTCTTAATTGATTGTTTTTTGGCAGTGCAGTACTAAGCAGAAATTTGGGTAGCATTGATTCATTAATGCAGCCCTTGATTTAGGAGAGAGAATAGCCAGTGTGAGTGGCAGTCTAATAAGCTTATTGGTGGGCTGTGAGCAACCAGGTCACAGAAACTGATGCACACATTCCAGTGGAAGTGATTGAAATCCAGTGGATCACCGAGACAAAGCCTCTTGGCCGGAGAGCCAAGAAGGTGACAAAGGTATTTGAAATTCAAGCTGCAATAAGTCGTTCCATCGTGGCAGCAATTAGGTGTGTGCACAAAAAAGAAACTGTGTTTATTTCAGAGTTCCTTCATGTTTTCATTCATTTTTAATTCATTTAATTTTTGCATATTGGAGATGGGGGAGAAGATTAGTTATAGTTATATATTAATTAAAGAACTTTTGAGTGCCTTCCCTCTTCCCCTTCCTTCTGGGCCGGTCAGCTGAGTTGGGGCTTCCCTCCAAACAAGGCCACCAGTACAGACTGAAAACCTATATAAATAACAGAAAATTCTTGACATCTAATGACCTATCTCTGATGTCCAGCTTTGTATTAATGTAGTAAATAAAAAAGGTTCTTCCAAAAAGAACTGACATAGAGATGATTTCTTGAATTGTTGGTACACCCCAGATAGTAAAGTAATAGTAATGAATACAGTATTTAAAAGATTTATATCCTGACACAAATGCCTGAGATGGCTTACAAATATGGTCTCTCTAAACCTCTTTATATGGATTGAGTCCTGGCAAATGCCTTTCAGCTGAAATCTGTCAGTTTAAGTACCTAATGGAAGAGATGTAGTCTTGCTAGGGAGGACAGCTAAAGGTTGCTACGGGTATTGCATCGGAATTTGTACCTGGTGGAGAGCACTAGATGCTATCCTGCAACTGAATTTGTTATCTGAAATGACAAAGGGACTCAACAGAGTTGCCATAGGCATTCCTATCCTATCTTACAAGCAGAGGTGTAACTAGGGTATGGCAGCAGGGGGCACAAGCCCTGGGGCTCCATAAGGTGGGGGGCACCGTCGGCATGGCACCCCGCCCGCAAATTTGCGACCCCCTGTGCCCGAGCCGGGAGGCGCGCCGGCGTCTCCCCTCCCAGCCTGCCGCTCGAGTACTTAAAGTGCCCGAGCGGCAGCCGCGGGGAAGGAAGCCGCCACCATGCCCCCCAGCTCTGCAAACCGCAGGGGCACCTTAAAGTGGCCTTAAAGTTGCCGGCTTTTCCTGGCTGCCACAGCGCTGGCACTTTAAGGCCACTTTAAGGCGCCCTGTTGCCCTCAATTATGTGGTTGGCGCCACCTCCTCTCCCTACCCCTCGCGGCCTCCTCCTCCTGTCTCCCCCCTCCTCTGAGGCACAAGTGGACCACTCGGAATGGTAGAGGCCGCCGTCGCTCAGGGAGCCGCCGCTGCCGCCTCCTCAGCGCCTCACTCGCCACCCAGCCGCCGCTTTTGTCCTGACGCCTCGCCTCCTTCCTCTTCCCCTGGGCCGTCCGGTATATGAGTTATTTATTTATAACAGCGAGCCCGCCATGTCCACGACGGCCCAGAGGTGGCTCATGCAGGATTTCAAGAGGTAAGGCGGGACGGGACGGCCGGCAGAGCTGGCTGCATTTCCCTGGCTGTGTGTGTGTGTGTGTGTTGGCTCTGCAGACACATGGCAGCAGAAGCCACACCCCGCAACATCATGACCTCACGACATCGTGATGTCATGACGTTGTGTGCAGGGGGGGCGCAATTTCATTGCGTGCCATGGGCACAATTTTGTCTAGATACACCCCTGCTTACATGGCAGCTCCTGTTCAATGGGTCTGGGGTGCAGTGAATTTCAGGTTTTGTTTGTAGTGTTTTTTCTTCCCTTGCCTGACTCTAGAACAGCCAGATGCTTTCTTAATGACTTTTAATGAACACAGAACCACTGCAAAACTATGCCTCCAAGCCCCAACTCAGCTGACTGGCCCAGAAGGACACCATAAGTCAATACTGTCAAAAGCGCTGAGAAGTCTAGCAGGGAAACATTCCCCCTGTCCATCTACCAAGGCATCCAGTGCCACCTCTGTCCCATTGCCCAGCCTGAAGCCAGTCTGAAAGGGAACCAGATAATCGGTTTCATCATCCATAGATCTTTTGAGCTGAGACACCACCACCTGCTTGCCCTTGCACTTGCTTGCACCATCTTGCCCAGAAAGGGGAGGTTCAAGACTGGCTGGAAATTCTGTAACATGGTAGAATCAAAGGACAGTTTCTTCAGAAGAGAACCTATAGCTGCCATCCAAGGTATTTGGCACCATCCCCTCCATTAATAACATATTAACTACCCTCCCCACCCACTCAATCAGACCTTGTCTGATAGCTCCTTCTTGCCATGCTGGCCGGTGGTCAAGAAATATATTGGATCCTGATTTTTGGCCGGTACATCAGATTATCCAGTGCAACCATGGCACCTCAGCACGTACAGTATGTGCCTGTCAGGCTGGATGAATGAAACATGTGGCGCAAAGATCATTTGCCTTTAGCCTTGGACCTAATTTTGGCGGCTTTCCAGATTCCTAATTATATCTGTTGGAAACATGCCTGCGCTGTGCATGCATCCCACTATGGAAATTCTGCCTGGGGCTGGCCTTGGCAGCATGCTAAAATCTGACACCAGGCTTAAAGGTTCTTGAAGTCCGTGGAAGGAAAGTTACTTGCATCTACCACTGTAAAGTGACACCAACAGGAACTGGAAGATACTTGTGTCAATTAAAGGTAATGCTGGAACCATTTCTAGGGCTCTGTTGCAAATGTGAGAGTGATGTTTGAATCGCTTTGTTTCCTAACCCAATGAATCATGTCCCTGTATAAGCTGGTGCAAAGGGAAGGCTGTTCTCCAGCGTAATACCCAAAAGTAAAACTCTACAGAATGTACCACCTACTTGGTTGGGCCTAGTGCAATTAATGCAATATATAACTACTGGCACATTGATAGTAAATGAGATTTATTTTGCAACTATATCCTGCATCAATTACATTGATTCTCAGTTTAAAGTGCTGGTAATAACATGCACCTGCAGTTTAAAGTGCTGGAAATAATCTGTTTAGGTTTAAAGATGGTCTTGATTACCACCTTTGCTCAAGGGAACCTATCCCAACTTTCACATGAGAGTCCTGATTCTCTATCTATTGTTAGCATACATTCAGTTCACTGATACCTGTGGTCAGCATATTTTAGTAGTGGTACTATAAGGCTTTCTCTTCCTCAGGGAAGTCCTGACAAGCTACCTCTCTTCCCATTTTTAGATGACACTTGAAAACATGTTATGATTACTTTTCTGTCTTTACTGTGTTCTGCTGCCTTTTAATGCAGTTTGGCTTTTATAGTTTTTTTTTCATTTTTCTTATATTTCTGTTTTAACAAACTGCTTTGCAAAATGGATTTGAGAAGTGAGACATAAGTCACTTTAAATAAGGTGCTGGTGTTGCAAACTGGGATGGGCAAAGCTGTTATGTGGAAATGATGAAACGATACAGTAACGTGCAGAGCTTTGAGACAAAAAGATGTTGTGATCTAGGACCGACATGCCAAAACATGGGGTACCTGAGTTGTGGTTTATGTTTGATACATGGCTATAAATGTTCAGTTCATACCCACCCCCAAAGTTGAGAATGGCTGCTAGAGGATATTCCTTTAAGTAAAGGACATCAGACAAATTCTTGCTAATTGTGGCACTTGATGCAACTCTGACAGCTTGGCTCATTGCCTGAACATAATTTGAGCAATTACACTATGATGAGCTAAATTCCACTGGGAGTTTGAAATGAGCTGAAATATTCACTTCCTGTCCTACACGCGTACTGCAATGTGTGGCTCGTTTTGTAATAGTCACCTGACCTGCACTAGAAATGGCTATTCTTCCTTGACACAGGAAATTAGATTGCAGCCCAGTATTAGTATGAAATAACAGCAGCTCCTAATTGCTGGCTATCTAGGAGTGAGAGTTGGTGTCACTAAAAATGCGAAATGAGTGGTATTTGGCATGTCTCTCCTTCTGGGCCAGTTATATAGGATTAGCACATCAGTCAATTGACTGATCAGATATTGTCAGTTGATCAACTATTATTTGTCTGTAGTCAAATAATTTGTGAAGCCAAGAATTTTAGTGTAGGTAGCATCAATCCTCCAAGGGGTGGGTTTGGTGGAGGAGAATTCAAGTCAGGTATTTTGGTGTGGGCACAAAAGGTTAAATCTTCATGCTATGGCACATTAAATGGATTTATGCATCTATGCATCATTCAATGTATTATTAGGACAGCCCAATCCTAACCTACGCTAGAACAGGCAGGCTGACAGAACTGTGTTGTATTCAGCACACATTAGGCTGCAGCTGGAGCCTGCCACCGGGTAAGCCCCAATAGGGCTACTCGGAGCTGCACTAGCAAAATTTCTGGTGCAACTCTGTGGCCTGTGTATGGGGGCTAGGATCCAACATAAGTGCTGGATCCTGTCTCTATCCCCTTCCCAGGCCAGTCCACCCACAGGTTTGCCCTGCCTTTGCCCCACCCTATTTCGCCTCTTTCCCCCAGTGGTGGGATCTAACGGATCCAAGAACCAGAATGGTGACCGGGACTCACCTTTGACTGGCGCATGTCGGGACCGTTCAAAGCGGCCCGGCCACGCCCCACAGCCCGTCCCTTTGGTTTCGCCGCCATTCCGTTGGTTCCGCCGCCTTCTGCGCCGCGTCCGTCACTGAGCCGGCAACAAATGGCGGCGAGTGGGCGGAGTTGGCCCTGATTGGGTTCAGGAACGGCCGTTTTGGCGCGTTCCTCCTGGATGACATCACTGCTTTCACTCACTCACTCACTCACTCACTCACTCACTCGCCCCTGGCCAGCCTTACCAGGTCCTGTAAGCACTTTATGGTGTGTTTGTGACACTCCCAGGCCAACATGTGTTCCTTGCGCCAGCCTATCTCCTAGCTAAGGTGCAGAATCTGGGATTGTTTGTTCGGTATTCTAAACTTTCTAATTATAGAGGAGTTTTCCCCCCGAGGAAAACATCAAAGCATTATGCAGTGTAACTCAATGTCTGGTCTCTTGTTACAAAAACCCAAAATTTGTAGCAGTTTATTGTACACTTGAACTTCAACCAGAAAATAAAGCAGGCAAATTAATATCAGGAATGGAAGTATTGTTTGTTCATTCTTTGCAGTGTGCTCTGTATGTGGTGTCCCATTTTAAGTGCTGTTCTTTTGGTTTTAAAAGGCCTTGGACTAAAGGAAGCAAAAACTAATCTAGGTCGTCTTTTCAGGTTCTGTTACCGTATCAACAAAAGTGACCTAAAATGCCTCTCAATGATGGGCAGAACAGTGACGGTGATTCTTCACGATTCTCTGAAAGTGCAGCTTCTTCCAGTGACTCTGAATACTCAAGACAGAGTTTTACCAGTGACTCTTCAAGCAAATCCAACTCCCCAGCATGTAAGTTCATCTGAACAACTAGTACACTTATTTTAAGTCTGAATGCCCTGCCTTTAAACATATACATTTCAAAGCGATAAATCTTGCACTTATCTTGCAGAGATAAATATATTCAACCCACAACAGCAAGTACAACAATAAGCATTAAGGGTGCAATCCTAACCTGCACTGTATCCAATGCAGGTTGGGGCTGCGCTGAAGCCTCCATGGGGCAAGGGCACATTTGTGCCCTTGCCCGAGGTAGGCACCACCTGCCCTGAGCGGAGACATCTGTACAGACATAACCAGGAGGTCAGATAGCTCCATGAGATCCATGGCAAGTGTGTGGAGGTTCCTTAGCAAATGTGTCAATGTTGAAAGGATTCCCTGGGGCAAGGAAGTTTGAACCACATTGCCTTAGATACAGAGAAGGTGGAGTGTCTCATTAGCTGTATCCTCCAAGTTTCATGGGTTGCACAGTGTACACATGGACCTCTGACCAACAGACAATAACTGTGATTTTCTGTGGAAGGGCGCTGGACCTCAGTGACAAAGTACGTGGTGAGTGTCTAACGATCCAGATTCCTTCTTTCTTTACCGTTTGTCATGTTAAACTTCATTAAATGTTTGTGCCTCCTGGAGCTTTTTTCCGCAATGTGGACATGCATTTATTTCCTTCGTTTCAGCCACAAGCCCTCCCAAAGTGGTTACCTTTGATGAAATGATGGCGGCTGCAAGAAACCTGTCAAACCTGAGTCTAGCTCACGAAATTGCTGTCAATGAGAACTTTTGCTTGGAACGCATTGAGCACCCGCAGAACAGGTAAGCTGGGGGCTTAAAAATGAAGGCATACATTTCATGCATTTCAGCTCTCGTACAGCTGGTTCTTAAAGCTTGTAAAAGCCAAAAGTAGCTTGTACAGCTTGAAAGGCCTCTGCAGAGGGCTTAACAGTATTGGCCAACTCGCAAGGCAGCTGACAAAGACAAAGAAAGATATGATGGAAAAAAACTACAGTCTATTTTAAAACGACAGGACTGTTAACCATGCTTAAAGTAAAAGCATGTTAAAATAAGACCATTAAAAACACTTAAAACTTAAACAGAGATCAATGCAGCTAAAAGTCCTCCTCCTCTAAATGTATATATTTGAAGAATTTATACTTTTCCCATGCCAAAGGAAATGCCCAAGGAGGCTTACAGAGAACATAAAAGTGCAATGTAACAAACAATAAGTTAAAAGCACAAAACAGCCCCAAAAGCATTAAATCATTAAACATTTAAAATGTTTAAAAACATTTAAAAACATGGCTAAACCCAACTCATCTCATCGGGCCATGCGAGGGGAGAAAACAATTGTCTGGGGGAACGGTTAAGCTATCAATCAATCACTAGTATTTATATACCGCTTTTCAACACAAAGTTCACAAAGCGGTTTACAGGCAAATAATAATATTAAAGTTAAATGGCTCCCTGTCCCAAAAGGGCTCACAATCTAAAAGAATGGAGAACACCACCAGCAACAACCACGAGAAAGACACTGTGCTGGAGTGCAGAGGGACAATTGCTCTCCCCCTGCTAAATATAAGAGGACACCACTTGAAAAAGTGCCTCTTACCCAGTTAGTAGGGGTTTGCAAGAAACTTAGAAATAGTGCAAGAAATAGTGCTATAGCACTATTCCCAAGGGAAAGAGGGCAAGCAAGCATCCAGCCATCATCCAAATGCCATATGAAATGGGTATGTTTTGAGTCCTCTCTGAAAAGCCATGAGAGAGGGGATATTTCTTAATTCTTCTGGAAGGACATTCCGTATTTGTGGTGCAACTACAGAAAAAGCTCACCCCTTTGCACATGGAAGCTTTGCGCATTCCAGTTTTAATGGAGTTGGTATTATTGAGAGAGAGAAAGAATCCATGTGCATTCAAAAGAGTGAGCTGCGAAGCCACTCCCATATTCAGTGCTAATCTGTATCATTCTCTCAGGTGGACATGGACACAATCCTTTCCCAGGTTACAGGTTAGCTTGGCATGCAGCCCTTGGCATCTGCCCAGATGTCCCATTGTCATCCCATCCTTGTAGTGAAAAGTTCATCACTACTAGGAAATAGTTTGTTGCAAACCGCCTACTGCCACCACTGATTTAGGGTTGCCACACCCTCTCTAGAGGCAGTGGCTAATATACCTTGGCACATTCCCAGAGGTGATGCAACTGCTATGCATCTTGTCCTGCATCATCATCAGCCCAATCCCAAAATAGCTGTTTCCCAAACTGGTAGTTGCAAGGCGTTAGACAGAAATATATGAGGCTTGGGCCAACTGGGCACGTGAACTACTGCGCTTAGTCAGTACAGCATGTGTGGTAACTGTATCCAAAGAAGGGCCCTGCTGGATCAGGCTGATTTAATTTGTAAACCAAAAATGGGACATGTAGGCAAAGAGCCCTCCCACTATGTTTTCGCGGCAATTTGGTATTCAGAGACATACTGCCTCTGAATTCAGCATATAGCCATGATGAACTGTCCCTTGTTTATTGGCCCCCCCCCAAAGGTGGCAAGAATCCTATACCAAAGTGAACAGGGATGGTCAGTCCGATCCTAAGCTTCCGGGCTCCCATAGGAACAGCAGTGCCAAAATGGCCACTGCTGCTTCCTGCGGCAGCAGTTGCCCCCTTCTCCAGAGGAAATGCTTGCAATGGGCCTACTCCAGTCTTTGGCTGCTATTTTGCAGGTGGAGACTGCAGCAGCATGTTTCGGACTTAGAAGTGTTGCCCCCCCAGTCCTGCCCCCTTCCCCACTCCTCCCTTCCCCCGCCAGTTCTCCCTTCCCCATCTTCCTCCCCACACCCCCAAAACTCACACCACTGATCCACGTTAACCCCATGATCCTGCAAAGCTATGTCGGCGCCACAGCGCAGAGTGGCAGCACTCCCTCCTCAGTGGGTGCTGTAAACATGGTTTACAGGGCATTTATGACACCTGCAGCCAGTGCTGAGCAGCCGCGCCAGCAATATGAGTCCGCGGGTTTGGGCTCCTAGATCCCTACAGTTAATGAAATGATGGACACTTAACCTGTTACAGGGCTCTCTCTTTCCCCCCCACTTCAATGCAATTTATCCTCTTCCTCCCCCCCCCACCCCAGCTTGACAGGAAGAGTGAAACAAATTGTGCACAAAGCATTCTGGGACCGTTTGGAGGAAGACCTGAATGAGGATCCTCCTGAATATGGGCATGCTATCAAGCTGTTTGAAGAAATTAAAGAGGTGAGTTTAACCTATGCTTTCTCTTCTCTTGTGTGCAGTGCTCCTATTTTTGTCAGCTTGGCCCCAACCATATAATTGCATCTATGTGAGCATCTCTGTCTTCTAAAGCTGTGAAGTAGGCAGCCTATAAAGTCCATTGCAGGGTGAAACGAATGCTTGGATTTTCCAGTCCAGAACCTTTATTGGCATCACAACAGAATATCACTATTATAGCAAGAAAATAAACAATACAGAAGACGGGGGGGGGGGAAGGCTAATCTTATATTCCTGGGTTATTACGAGAGATAGAGGTTTGAACTGCGCAGCGCCTAATCTTCACCCAAAGATTAGGTGAAGATATTTGGTCACAATCTTTGTGCGCTCCTGATTTTCCCCATATAGTACAAATCTTATAACCTCAATTTCTGATTTCCATGTAAAAATGCCAGGTTGATCTGAATGTTGCTGACGAAAGTCAGCATACAATTTGCATTTGAAAACCGTATGTGTAAGTGTTTCCACTGTGGAGAACATTAAACATTGAATTTATGGCTCTAAGTTTCAAAAGGCCTTGGTTGTGGGCCTGGGGCCCCACAAAAATGTTTCCAATTGGGTCCCACTGCTCCTAAGGCCGCCCCTGGGCTTGCTTCATGGGCTCCTGTGATGACAAAGGTAACTCTGGAGAAAACCCCTCTGAGGATAGGGGTGGGTAAGAGGAGGAACTGTGGACAAGTTCCCTAATATACCAAGATGATTCCCCCCCCCCCCAGAAGAGGAGTACAGCATTCACATGCCACTGGCCCTGCAGAACTGAAGCTGGCCCCAACTGGCACAACTGGCGCCCAATATGCCACCCAATATGCCAAACATGGCAACATATGATATGAAATGTCATATAAGACTTGCATTACCACTGTAGGCCAATTGAGATTATGGTTCTTAGTTGGACTTTGTTTTTGATATTGCAGATTCTTCTTTCTTTCCTCAACCCTGGCGCAAACAGGATGCGAAGCCAGATTTGTGAAGTCCTCGACACGGATCTCATCAGGCAGCAGGCAGAGCATGATGCGCTCGACATCCAGAGTCTTGCAAACTATGTCATTAGCACCATGGGGAAACTGTGTGCTCCCGTCAGAGATGATGATGTCAACCAGTTAAAAGCCACTGGAAATATTGTAGCGTTGTTGAGGTTGGTGTGTAGTTGCTTTTCATTATGTTCTTTTGTACCCCAAAACTGACTGAAATATGTCAATTTCTAAAAGACCTTTGTATCGGCGTGAGAGAAATAGGGGTGGGGGAGGCTTGCTTATTAGGGCACATCTAGACCAATACCTTTGTTGTGTTTTATGTTCCTTTTGCTATTTCAGTTCTTACCGCCCCACCCCCACCCTGTTCACACTCCACCACCTCAGGGCGCAATCCTAACCTGGAGTTAGGCTGGCACAGTTAGGCCAACAGAGTTTGGCTGGCACAAGGGCTACCGTAAAGTGCGTTTGGACCCCGCTAGGAATCAGGGAGGATGGCACACATCTGTGTGCTGGCCTCTCTGCCTCTGAGAGTGGTCCAAACATACTTTACGGTGTCTCTTGTGCCAACCTAACTCCAGGTTAGGATTGCACTCTGACTGAAGTAATTTCCATACAGAAACATGGCAACATAATCAATCAATCAACCAACAGGTACTTATATACCGCTTTTCAACAAGAAGTTCACAAAGCGGTTTACAGGCAAATAGTAATAATAATAAAATTAAATGGCTCCCTGTCCCAAAGGGCTCACAATCTTAAAAAAATATATATATATATATATATATGAAGCCTCCCTTGATATGAATACGATTCTGTGATGAAGACAAAGCTTATGGATAAAACACTTAAACACTGAGAGCCTCCAGTATTTAGCCAAGTAGTTCTCCCTTTGTCCTTCATTTAAACCCACTTCATGTTCTGCAAATTGTTCCTAGTATAGCAATGTCATCACATAAGAAAAGTTAATCTGTCGCAACCTTTAAGAAAACTGCAGGTACTGCCTAGGAGTGGTTTTTCATTAGCTGTGCCCCAGTGTAACTTTCTCAGACATACAATGATTCAGACCAGTGTTGTGGAGACAGTGTCCCTCTGACTCAGTCAGCTATTTCATAACTTTTTAATGGTTGTTGTATTTTGTATTTAATATAGAAGATACATGTTTGTCTGTCTTAATAGACATGGCAAGTTCATGAATCACCAAGCCACGTTCCTAATAATAGTTGTTCTGCAGTGCTGGGCTCTGTCTGTGATACGTGGGAGGCAGGGTGGTGTCCTTTTTCCACACTGAAGTGCTGGGGGACGAAGATAAGTAAGTGTGTGTGTGTGTGTGTGTGTGTGTGTGTGTGTGTGTGTGTGTGTGTGTGTGTGTGTGTGTGTGTGTGTGTGTGTCTGAATACCACGTTATCAGAAAGAACTGTTGTGCAATGGATATGTATGGATATTCTTTCAGGCAAATATTCCATGTTCTGGACCTCATGACAATGGATATGGTTAATTTCACTATTCAGAGTCTTAGACCTCATCTTCAGCGAAACTTGGTGGATTATGAGAGAGCAAAATTCCAAGATATACTTGAAGAAACACCAAGTATGTTCATTGTTTACATGGGGCGGGGGGGGCTGGCTAGTCAATGACCTGGAAATGCAGTTAGCCGCCTGGAGCCTGAAACTGAGGCCCAAGAGGAGAATTGCATCTTCTGACCAGTGGCATATCTAGTGTATGGCATACAAGGGCACGTGCCCTGGGTGCAACTTGAAGAGGGGCATCATATGCTACTGTGAGTGTGCACACACTCCAGTCACTTCTGAGCCAAGAAGTGATTGCAGTGTGTGGGCAGTCACAGAGGTGGCTGGGGCAAAATTACTCCGGAGTCAGAAAGAGACTGAAGCGCCTGCTGCCTTGGCACTAACAGTAGCTGCTGGGGCAGTTTTGCCCCAGATGCCACAGTAAGTGCCCATGAGCTCCAGCCGCTTCATGACTCAGGAGGCAGCTAGAGAACCTGAAAGTGGCATTATGTGATATAATGATGTCACATGACATCACGTGACATCACAGCTTTGCTGCCTCTTGTGCCACAGTCCCTGGGTATGCCACTGCTTGTGACCTAACAAAGAGAAAGGAACCTGCTCTCCAGTTGCCTTCTATAACCTTTTCTAGGTGTAGTGACAGCTTTTTAGCTAGCAAAGTGCTCACTTTTTTCCCTCAGAATACTTGGAATTCTGCCATCATAATTTATAAAAACAGCAGGTATCTTTTCCCAGGTACAGGTCACTGCATGCCAGTGTAATTGGAAGCAATGATTCCCATAATACAACACATAAGAAAATTATAGTGGAAAGAAACCTCCCCTGTTGAAAATCTATAATGGAATCATTGTTCCTTGGCAATGGATTTAGAAAATAACTGCTTCAAAGGATGACCAGAGGCGTAGCGAACTCACAAACTGGAGTAGCACTTTTGAGGGCACAATCCTAACCTGGAGCTTTTCCAATTCCCCTTTAAAGCCGTCTAATCAAGTGGCCATTGTCACATCTTGTGGAAATGAGTTCCATAGATCAATTGTGCACTCTGTGAAGAAATAGTTCCTCTTGTCTGTTGAGAATTTTCCACCAATTTGTCTGTAGCATTCTTAGAGGAGGGACAAAATGCTATGTTTTTTAGGAGCCTGTGTAAAGTGGCCCCTCCCCTTCACTTTCAGAGCTGTTCACAGCTCGGAGTAAAGCCTCTGAGCTGGTTCTCCAAGCCATGAATGGTTCTGAAGGCCATTCTGAAGGGGGGGGGCATTCTGAAGGGGGAGGGGCTGCTTTACACAGGAGCACAGGCTTCTGCGAAACTTAGCATTTCCCCCCTCCTGTAGGAATATCAGTGCCACCAATCAGCTTCATTAGATTATTCCTGGTTCCAGTATTGTGGGGGGCAGAAAAACTTCTCTCTCTCTCTCTCTCTCTCTCTCCATACTGTGTACAATTGTATAGATTTCAGGCATGCCCCTCTTTAATTTACGCTATCTTGGAATTCTAGCTGCCCTAGATTTAACAACGGAATGGATAAAAGAATCTATACAGGATGAATTAGCTTCTGCTTCCCATGAAGCATCTTCAACTCCTGGTGCTGACGGGATTTCTAAACAAAATCTCAGACCTACTCTGGTGCTAACAAAGTGTTACTTGAAACTGCTGCAATGGGACTATCAGCAAAAAAACATTCCTGAGGTAAACAGTGAATCTTGTTCACCATTAATGGACTTACAAGTGTTTTGAGTATCCCTGTGCTCACACGTGCTAGGTATGGTACAAATCCATACCCATAATGTAATATCTTTGCCTCCTTGTGTGATGGAAATAGCTTTGCCATGTGTAGGTGAGAAGGCCTGCCCTTTTGCATGGTGGGGAAGATTAAAAAGCCAGATGAATTCATTTGAGCTAGGGCAGTGTTATTCAGCACTTCCTGCTTGATGATATCACTTCCTGCCACAACATCTCTTCCAGGTTGATGATGACATTTCCGGTAGGTCCCAACATGTGCCATTCTAAAAAGTGGGTCCCGGTCTAAAAAGTTTGAAAACCACTTTCAAGGAGATTTTTTTTTAAAAAAAAATCTAAAATGTTTTTAAAATTCACAAAATGTGCACGGGAGATGTTGGGGGTGTCGCCTATTGCTAGAGTCCATCACAGGCATAGGCACACACCAAGATGAGTCCATAGCATGGCTACCTTCCCTCGCAGCCACAAGCATTGAAGAAGTGGCAGTTTCATGGGGAAGCTCTTCCTGGGTCAAAATGAAGTTTCCACTATGTTGGATCCCAGCTTTTAAAGCTGGCTGCACCAAACTCTTCACCATTTCCTAAAAATTGGTTCACGACTCCCTTGGGCGTCCTGACCCCCAGGTTGGGAACCACTAATCTAATGGAATGTAGAAAGGGAGGAAATGGGATTTTGGCCCCCTATTTTCCTTTTTTTTTTTTTACAAGACATTTAAAGGTTGACCCCAGTATCAGTGGAAGTCAAATTAATGGATACTCTAATTAATGGTGAGTGAATCAGTGGATAACAAGGCACGACTGTATTGTTTTTACATTCCTTGCATTATAGCTATGCATGTCTTGATTTAATAGGGTCTATTAGTTACCAACAAGCACCTGTGTCTATTATAATAGGGTGAGTTTTCTTTCTCCCACAGAAGTTGGTGGAGGCAGGGGGCATAGACTTTTGTCAAGTAAAATGGATGCAGTGTAGTCACTTACATATTTACAGACTGAAAGCAAACTCCTACGGAGAAAGTGAAAATGGAAATGTTGTGTAGTTGTGCAGGCTTTTTGGAATACTGTAAAATTACTGTGGCTGTATTCTGTGGAAGCCATTTTTGTCCTGACTGAACAAACTTCCTTCACAAGAATCTTTTATCAGAAATTGAACTCCTTCTAAAGAGAAATGTGTACATTAAATCTTATCAGAAATTTGATTGCTATATATGACTCCCTTTTCTAAACCTCTGTTCCAGACACTAATGACCGATGAAGGTCGCCTTCAGGAGCTATCGGAGAAATTGAATCAGTTGAAGGTCATTGCGTGTGTCTCTCTCATAACAAGCAACATGGTGGGTGCAGCTGTTGAGGGCATTCCAGATTTTGTTGAGAAACAAAAGAGGATTTCATTTGTCTTGCTTGATGGAATGAATAAGAAGTAAGTTTTTTTTTTGTTTTTTGTTTTTAAGAAAAAAATTAAAGGGGTGGACTTGAGAACATGATGGTGGGGTCATGAATGTGTTCTAAAATTCACTACTAGATAGACCTTGAGGTAAATCATGTGATTCAGATTGGCTAAGAGTTTCTGTCCCTCCGGAGAGGGAGAGAGAACGCACTTGGAACCTTTAAAGGAGGTTCTGTATAAAACCCAATGACCTTGGATTTGCAACACAATAACCTGCAAATGGAGTGGGCCACAAGAACTTTCATATGTGATGAATGAGGGACAATATGGGAAAAGGAGCTAAAAGCAGGCCAGCCCGTATTATCCATAAGGCTAGGCTGAAGCCTACAGGCCTCGCAAGGACTAGGGCCCATCAATCTGGCACTGTTACCTGTGCCCTAGCCCAATGTTGGGGTACAAGGCCCAAGCTGGGCCTTGTTGCTCACGGCAGACAGCTGTGAGCAGTCCACCCTTGCTACAGGGAGCCAAGCTGTGTTGATGCAATACTCTTGCAGCCCGGCCTGGCCCTTAGCACCAGGGGTGGTTGGCAAGCCAGGGCCAAGCTTCCGAGAGTGGGCGGAGTGTTCATAGCAGGGCCAAAAACTTTTAGAAGGTGGTCCCTCGTTCTTCAGAAACTGAGCAGGGATGGATGCCTTGGCTCAGCACTGTGCTTTCCTGGGGAAGGTACCACTTGGGAGTTAGTAGATCTTGTCTGAGTCCTAAGCAAAAGTAACTAGGACTAGACATTGGGGACGCAATCCTAACCAATTTCCCAGCAGTGGGATAAGGGCACTGCAGCTCCCAGGTAAGGGAACAAATATTCCCTTTCCTTGAGGAGGCCTCCGTGACTACAACGCCACTGCAGGATGCAGCACATGCCCCATTGGCACAGCTATGTCAGTGCTGGGAATTGGTTAGGATTGTGCCCTGGGAAGATTATTCAGATGGCTCTAATTTGGAGAATCTGAAACACTATTTCAGTAAATCTGGTCTCCACAAAGTTTGAATTTTCATATTGCTACAAATTGAATTATTGCATTGAGCTGCCAGATTCTTAGTTGACTGGGACCTGGATGGCAGCAACTTGGTTTGTTTTGTCCACACAACTTGCTTTCTGCGCTCGTTGTGGGAAGGTGGTGGTGGTGGTAAAGATGTACCTGCTTTCCCTTTCTCCACATACTCCCATAGTGCGGAAACTATAGCATGGAAAGGTGCAGTCTTGACCCTATATAAGCTCACATCAGCCTAAAGAGATTTGTTGTAGTCTTACTCATATGACAGAAACAATGAAAAAGTTAATAAAAGGAGGAAAAAGGAAAAGCCATATCATATTTTATATAGTAAACCTTCCTTCCTTCTTTCTCTCTCTTTTATCCAGGACTTTTGATTTAAAAGAAGCCCTGAATGCAATAGGCGTTCAGACCTGTAGTGAAATCAACCGGTCACTAACCGAGAGGGACTTTCCACCGCTAAGTAAGGAAGTTCAAGCGAATCTAGTTGGTCAGATCTGCAACATTGTCGAAGAGGACAATCCTATCCGCTCCTTAATTGGTTAGTTAATGTCACACTTCAGATACAGGGATATGAAGGTTCAGTGTGTGCTGAAATGACATTCTAATTTAAAACAAAGAGCGGTCTTCCTTCCTGTCAATATACCAAAGTACTTCATCATGAAAAAGGCTGCTCGTGACATTCTCATCCATTTCCTGAGATTAACTATGTACATCTTCATGCAACAGATAATCTAAAATAACTGACAAAATCTGGATAGTATCCAATAAATTAGTGGTAATCGATGAACAGACACCTTACCCCAGATCAGTGCCCATGCACTGCCTGTTGTTTGCTGCCTATTGTTTGCTGACTTCCTGTTTGCTGGCACCACTCTTCGATCCTGCCTAGTGGTTTTACCAGTTCCAAAGTTTTGAGTGCCTAGCAACTGCAGAATTCTTTTTCTAGCCACACCCCAATTGGTCTAGATCAGGGCGGGCAAACTTCACATTTGTCACACCTACTTTGTTTGTCCACCAACCTGAGCTAGGTGCAAAACAGCAGCGTGGGTGGGGGTGTTGCATTAAGGAACAGGATGCTTCTGAACATATGCTCAGCCTAGGAATTTATTTTCCTGTGTTCCTATAGAAATGGCCTGTGCTAGACCTGTGTTCATATAGAAATATATTCTTGTTCTTTTCCTTAAGCTTTCTTCATTTCAGCAGCCTAATTTTTTTTTTGGAGCGGGGGAGTTGTTTCTTTTGTTAAACAATTGGAATCCTTTGCTGATTGACTACAAATAGGCCAGAGAACTGCCCGATTCTGATCTAGGCAATGGTAATATTCTTTCTTAACTAGAAAAGTAGCTGCTTCCGTTTAGAGCATGAGTTGAACACATGAACCATAAACATACATATGTGCCTTATATCAAGTTCAGACCCTAGATCCATATAGTTCAGTATTTTACACTGACTGGCAATAGATTTCAGATTAGGGCTAGAGCAGTGATGTCATCCGGGCACGCCAAGAACTGGAATGCCCGGATGATTGACAGCCCTCCGCCCCTATGGCGGAGGGCTGCCACGCCTCCCTGCGCCTCACAGAGCCCAAATCGCTCCATTTCAGAGTGATTTGGGACGCGAGGGAGGGAGGGCAGGCCCAGCAGCAGCTCGCCTGTCCTCCGGAGAGGCGGCGCGGCCCGGGCCCGTCCGCTGAACTGGCGGAAAGGTGTACCGGGCCGTTCCGCCTGGATCACGTCACTGGGCTAGAGTCTTTCCTGGTTCTACCTGGAGATATGAGGGTCTGCATGCAAAAACATGTTTTTCCCACCTGAGCTATGGACTCATTTTGTGGGTGGGTGGAGGCAGCACGGATCAAAAGTGCAGAAGTGTGCTTTTTGGACATTCAAGATTAAATTGCAAAAAAGTAGTGTATTTTTTGAAACCCTTGGTTGTGGTTGCTTTTAACTACAAAACAAGAGAGAGAAGTTCTCTTAAGGAATAATGAGGAATATGGCCTGAAACTCACAGGGGTGTATTTGCACAGCAGTCTCCCTGTTGCCCTATTTGAATACTTCAGTGTTATTCAAACAGTGGGTCGTGAAAGCTGGGAGCAGCCATCTTGGAAACTGCAAACCTTACTCTTGTTATATTCTTTTTCTGAATGTTAACAGTTTGAATTTTCAAGTGAGTTTTTTAAAAATTGTATTTAGTTCAGTGCTTTTACATCATGTTTTCTCCTAATCATGCTTTCTGTCAGGGATGTTTCATGGTTGTACAATTGCTGTGGTCCAAGAGTATCAATTTGCATTTCAGTAGTTTTATTATGTAAACGATTATTCAGTAGTTTTTATTTATCATTTTATTATGTTACAATGACAGCACTTCCTGCTTGATGATGTCACTTCCCGCCACAACATAACTTCCAGGTTAATGACATCACTGCTGGTGGGTCCCGACACGAGTGTCATTCTAAAAAGTGGGTCCCTGTCTAAAAAGTTTGAATACCACTGAAATACTGGTTCTGTTGACTTGGAACAGTACAATCCAAGGAGGAACAGAGGCGGGGCTGGTGGCAGTGGGTCGCACATTCTGAGACTGTACATCCTTTCCCTCCACTCATTGCCTAGCCCAAATTTTGGTGCAGGACCTGTGTGATTGTGAATGTTAAGCCCAGGCCAAACCCTTCCAAAGGCTACCATGGCAATACAGAACAAATTAAGATCCCCAGCTTAAAAGCTTTTGACAAGCGTTATAAAGACACGAATCATTTTTCACAAGAAAGGTCATCTGGACTGTATGTCATGTGTAATTAGAGCTTTATGCAATCAGTTCTGAATGCCAGAAAGAGATTAATTGTGTGATGTTCTTCTTTCCCTCTTAGATAAACGCATTCATTTGTACATGAGAAGTTTGCTCTCTTCGCCATGCTTTCAGAAGTCGATGCCTACAATCCCAGGTGGGCTCACTGTGATCCAGACAGAGATAGAGACCATTGGATCGCAGTATGCCAACATTGTCAACCTGAATAAACAGGTGTACGGACCATTCTATGCAAATATTTTTCGAAAACTCCTTTTCAGTGAGGCAGTGACAAGCAGCGCAGAAGCCGAGCCGTCTACTAACTAAAATACCTAGAGGTTTCCCCGTCTCCTTCTTTATCACAGTATTTATATTGCAATTTTAATCTTCTCTACATGCATAGCTTATGAGGATGACTGTTAATAAGAGAGAGTGTATATTTCCATGGACTAGAGAGGATATTCAAATAAAGCTTCTCCTGAATCTCTGCAAAGCTACTAATTAAAATCACACCCACACACACACCCTTATCTCCTGTATCAATTGAATAAGAGCAGATAAGAACACCATACCACCACCACTCGGTGGATAGCAAAAGTGCAGATACAAGGAAATCCTGTTCGTACTATGGCACCAAGCACTATAGAATGTGAGAAGCAACTATCCGGAATACTACAGCAGAGCCATAATGGGCTCTGGCAATGCAGGGGGTGAGGTGATGTCACCCCATTGCATTGCTGCACCCCTAGCACAGCTGCCCTTCCCCTCTGCACCGCCCTGTCACACCCCCAGTGTCCATGAACACTCGCATGCAGGGGAGGGCAGGCGGGCTGACATCTTTCCCCCCCCCTCTTCTTTGCCGGAGTGCAATACCCCTCTGACTGCACCCATAGTGGGTGCTGCCCCACACCCCACAGATGCTCCGCCTCTGCACTAGAGGAGAAGTTAGTTGTCTCTTAATCTCTCTCCTCTAGCGTTTTGGCTGACTGCTTCTTGTGTAACTCCTCTAGGTTTCTATAAGAAGAGAGATGAGTGCTTCGCGTCACAGGAAACAGTTAACTAATGGGTATGCTGGGGGGGGGGATGGGGTGGAGAACTGTGGATAAGTGAATCTACACATATGGGATCCTTGGATATGGGGTGCACTTATGTGTGTGTGTGTAAGGGGTACTTAAATATATATAATGTATGAAAGGATTAATTCTGTGTTTAATGATGGATTGTCACATTTATTGTACCTTATTCACTGTAAATGTTTTCTCCAAAGCAAGCATTTGTGACATTTAGTATTGGAAATTTAGATAAGTACTTGCTGAATAGCCATTCATGTGACTTTTTAAAACTATTTAATGAAGTGCTTCCTCAAATATCCTAGTGCAATAAAACTGAACATAGTCATTCAGACTCAATTTGAATTAAAATATCAATTTTGATGGCACACTCTCCAAACATGTGAGACTAGTTCCCATAAGATTCCAACAGGTAAATCTGCTAAATGATTGTATTGATCTTATTGTAGGTCACAGACCCATAAATGTTCCCTGCCTTCTAAAGACTAGTTCTTCAGCAGGGCAGGGGGCATTTATCATGTTGAAAAAAATTGAAGGTTTTCTGTTCTGGTCATATGGAGAGGTTTTTATACCTTAATTATTAAGTTTCTTTATGGACTGAATGAAACTTCTGAATTTCTGCACACAATCATGTATGTATGTGGCTCCTAATTGTGGCCCGGTACAGTAAAACTCCTAGAACCCAATCCTAACCTGGTGTTAGGCCAGCAAAGTTTGGCTGGCACAAGGGCCACCGTAAAGTGCGCTTGGACCACTCTCAGAGTCAGGGAGGATGGTGCATGTTGTGTGCTGGCCTCTCTGATTCCAAGAGTGATCCAAACATATTTTACAGTGTCTTGTGCCAGCCAAACTTTGCTGGCCTAATTGTGCCAGCCTAAATCCAGGCTAGGATTGTGCCCATAAACTCTGAAATGGTAAATTTGTTATTCAGAACCCAACACTCAGGACATCTAATGTTGCTAATTTCTTTATGACCAGTATATTTTTGCTACTTTGACAAAGTAGAAAATAGCAGGCAAGGAACCTAACCCAATGTTTCCCAAAAGTGGGTTGCCAACAAAGTCCCATTTCCACATAACAGCAATTGCTCCTTTTTCTATCTATCTCTTGCTTTTGGATTGAAAACTAGGAGGGAAAGGAAGACAACAAACTTCAAGAAACCCAAATTTGGCCCAAGCTCTACCAGTTACTGACCTGTACTTTATGACCTATCTTTTATACCTGACAAACTTTTTTGAGGTAAAGAACTTCCATAGTTTTTTATGATACTTGGGTATCAAATTCATAGTTTTTGGAAGTCGGTGGGACTATTTTGATGTAGTGGATTGCTTGAGAGCCTGCATTATTAAACTATACTATTTTTTTGCATAGCTCAGGTTATTGAATCTTGAAGGGCTCCTCTACGTCAGGTGTACAATTCTTCCATTTAAGCCAGAATGAATTATGACTTGAAAACAATTACTTCTAAGAAATATCATTATAGCATTGGTTCACTGTGATTTTGTTAAATAGCAAATGCTATACTTTTAATATGTAAAAACTTCAGTGGGTACTTTTCTCGAAAATACTCCCTGTTGATATTTTGTATTCCTACAGTGTATTTTTGGTAAAAAAAAAACCAACCTTTGCCCACTTTGGGAGTACAATATGCTGCCCACTTGACATACAATACCTCTGGCATGTCTACCACAAAGCTCAACAAGGACTTCCATGTTAAGAGCACTGTGGTTTTATAAGCAAATATTTTTTTCCCCAGAACTATGTACATCTTCCTTCAAACAAGAAAACTCACCATAGGTTCCTTGGTTATTTTCTGGTCGGGGGGGGGGAGGAGAATGATTTCCTTCATCCTGTGACATTTGGCTTCTCTGTGTGGTTTAATTAGTCCATTGATATTTGCGACAGGCTTATGGTGCTTGCAAAACAATGAACTCAAACCATACAACTGTTCTCAAGATGCTTTTGGAAGGGATTATTTCTAGCACCTTTCTAGCCTTGTTCTCGGGGCCAAATTACATGTTACATGCAGCTCATCATTGGCTAGACATGATTGCATGTTTTCTGTTTCCTATATAAATACTGGTAGGGGGCAAGGGTTAAATCCCTGCACATCCCCCTAGTGTTGCAGTTCTGATCTGGACTGTTTCACTGTGGCTTCTCTTAAAAACAAAAACCAAGCACTGAAATGCCAATGATGCACTTAGGGTGCAATCCTAACCAACTTTCCAGCATCAGGGTAAGGGCAATGCAGCTCCTAAGTAAGGGAACAAACATTCCATTAACTTGAGTCCTTCGTGACTCCCCCCACCTCTGCAGGATGCAGCATATGCCCCATTGGCACAGCAAGGTCAGTGCTGGAAAGTTGGTTAGGATTGTGCCCTTAATGTAATGTGTATTTTGCCCCAAGATATTATGTCCAATTGAATGGAAAATTACTGTTATTTTTTAACTTTTCTAGAGGCTGATTATGAGAACAATTTGCATTATGGAAGCGATTGTCGTATAATGAATATGCTAATGAAATTTTTGTAGAAAAACATAATTGACTTTTAGGAAAAAGCAGTAGCATCCCAAATACTGATAAGGGAAATACATAGTTGGGTTGTTTGGTTTTTTGGGTTTTTTTTTGTTTTTGGCCGGGGGGGGGGAAGGAAATTGTAACATATATTGGACCTAGAT
Organism: Lerista edwardsae; assembly: GCA_029204185.1. Classification (NCBI taxonomy): domain Eukaryota; kingdom Metazoa; phylum Chordata; class Lepidosauria; order Squamata; family Scincidae; genus Lerista; species Lerista edwardsae. The sequence goes on along the minus strand of JAJKFI010000060.1, from coordinate 6,180,876 downwards.
ATAAGAAGACTATATTATAAGCAAACTATTGCAAGTTTTGTTGTGAGATACGTACATTTCTGTTAAGCACTCTATATGTGCGGACAAAGCAGGGCCTGCCCAAGACCTCCTGGTGCTTGAGGCTGCATGCCAAATGCTGCCCCCGCTTTAATAATGTGCCAGACTTTGCTCCTCCCACTTGCTAATGCTCTAGCTCAACACTCTCCTCCCCCACATATTTCTTCTTCCTCTCTGTTCCCCAATTCCTTTTCCAATCCAGGGAGTGAACGGAGGAGGGGTGGAGGCAAGCAGGTGGACAGAGAGAGGTGCCCCCACCACCAATTGACCTGCAGCAATTGCTTCAATTGGCCTCATTGATGGGCCGGCCCTGAGAGAGAGCAAATGGAGCAAGAATGCATCCACAAGTTTCAAATCTATTGAGGAAACTCTATGGTTAACTAGAATCCAATCATGCAGAGAATTACATCAGCAAGCTTTTTGTGTGTGTGATTACTTGAAAAGGGCATTTTCTATATAGCATGGCATGTTCATTCAGCAACCTTTGAATGTCTTCTAATGTTCATAGCCTTTTGGATGTTCAAATTAATTGGATGAGTTAATGCTTGCATGTTGTTTGCTGAAATTATCCAAATATGTTAAACCCTTTCCTCCATGTTTTAAAAATTTCGCTTAATGAAAACAAGGTTTTGTATGTAACTGGTATGTCAGGTGGTTTTTGTGTTTAATATTTGGTATCAATTAAACTCTTGTTTGCAATTTTAAAAAATGTGCAGTGGAGTTTGTGTTGCTTTTAAAGTAATAACACAAAAGCATGAATGCCATTGGTATGGGGCAGAGACGTAATGGCCGTTCACATGTCCTGGGTACACCTTGTGACATCATGATGTCCAGTGTCATGACATCACATGCAGGACCTCACTGCCGTGGCCTGGGTAATTTCAAAATTGCCCAGGCCACAGCAGCAAGTGTGCTAGGAACTCCTATCCACTTCCCGGCTTGGGAAGTGGATGGGAATGGCTAGCACGCATGCTGCTGTGGCCGGGGCAATTTCACGCAGGCTGCAGCAGCAATGGGCCAGGTACTCCTGTTTACTTCCCAACTCAGGAAGTGGCCGGGGGTGCCTGGGGGGTTGCTGCTGTGGCCTGGGCAAAATTGCCCAGGCTGTGGCAGCAAACGCAGACAGGGGTGCATAGGCTTTCACAGGCACACACACCCCTGCCTTTTGGCACGTGCCCTGTCTTGCCCTAGGACAGGAACACCACTGTATAGTTGTCACCTCTGCTGACTCTTGGGTATTTTTTGTACAGGTACTGCAGGTCAACTATAAGCAAAGAATTATCTAACCTTTGCATTATTGGAATTCTGGTATTGGGAATTTATACAACAGCTGTTTTCACAGATCCACTCTGAAAGCCACAGTTTTAAAAACTTTATTTTTATAAAGTAGTTTCTGTTATATTGTGAACAAAGGTCATAGCCCTAAAACGTTTAAGAAAACAATCTGTCAAACACAACCAATTTGGGCAGAGAGTATAGAACCATATATGACGAGGCTGCTTTATATCGAGTCAGGCCATCCATGGCCCTGTCAGAGACTGGTTTCCAGGGTTCCAAACAGGAATTTACTAGCCCTTTTTGGAGTTGCCAAGGGTTGAACCTGGGGGATTTTGCATGTAAAGCATGTGCTGGAGTTCTGGTTCCAGTAGATAGGCCTCTGCACCAGTCTGGTAAGTGGGACGAGTGCCAGCCAAGTTCAGCTGGTGGGGGGAGTTGGAGGGAGGAAGGCAGAGATGTTGGGTGTGGGGAGGGCAGAGAGAGGGAGGGTCCGTGGGTAGCCTAGGCTGTATCCTAACCCTCAGCCCAGTTGGCCCTGCTTGGAGTTGCACCAGCAATTTTGCTGGTGCAGCCTTGAATAGCCCTATTGTACAGAGGATCGGTGCCTACTAGCAGTTCAACAGCATGTCAGAAACTCAATAGACACATAAATTCCTGACATAGTGCTGCAATGACGGAAAAGCTGGGTACACTGGTTATTTAGGCTACAAGCCTATCCATACTTACCTGGGCATAAGATGCATTGACTATAATGGGACTTACCTGAGTAGACATACATTGGGCTCTTATTCTGCTGATTAACACACATAACTTCAATCAGAAAACAAAATAGCCATCATATGTGGCCATTTTTGTTTTTCTTGTTTTAAACAGCCAAAAGCAGAGCTCAAATTATGTGTGCATTATTCCAGTTTGATGACTGGGGTTGTTTAACAGATTTCTGATAGTTTGATTTCAGTATATAATAGTAAACTATACCATGGATCTGTCTGGTTTCTATTTCAATCATCTACGGGTCACTGTGCATTATTTAAACACAAAACAAACCCAAAATGCGTGTAAGCATTTTAAGTCCTTCCACAGATATTTTGTGAGGAAGTTGGGGAAGAGAAGACAAGAATAAGCTTAGCCTGATTTTGAGGCAGGCTGAATGGTAAATGCTTCTAGACAAGGGAGAGAGCCGTATAAGGCTGCAGTCCCATTCCTATCCACACTTTCCTGGGAGTAAGTCTAATTGAACACAACAGGACTTCTGAGTAGATGTGCGCATAGAATTGTGTCCTAAGTCGGTTGACACTTTGAAGACTGAAACATGCATTGTAGCATAAGCTTTCCTGGATTGTAGTTCATTTCGCCGGAAGCAACTCTAAACTGGATTTCAGATATTTTAAGGAAACATATTCACCTCTCTCCCATTGCAAAATAGAGTACTTGGGAGGACAGTATGACTGTGGCGGAACCCCTGAGTGGCCCGCTATTGTAGCTGAGGGGTTAGCTTTCAAAGTCGCACGCGGTGTGCGCTGTACGGCTGTACGTTGCCTGCTGGCTCGCTCCGCCGGTTTTCAGGCTGGCCCTTTAACATGGACGTATTAGCGTCGGAGCTGGGAGCTTCAACTCCAGAGCAAGCGGCGGCTCCTATAAACACCGTGGAGGTAAGTGAAGGCGGTGGGGACAATTTAAAAAAAGCACGGAGTGAAGAAAAACGTGGCGGCGGCGCCTCGGTCCTCTGTTGTACCGGCCGAAGAAACCAACAGTGCATCTGTGTGGCTTCCGAGGCTTTCGGTGCGCGTGCGCACCGCTTCCCTTTATTATTCTCCAGCATTTGTTGGCTGGGTCGCGCATGCGTAGAGTGTCTTTTCTGCTTAACTGTTCTGGGCTGCTGTCGTTTCCCACTGTTCCCCTGTTTCAGGTGCATAAGAAGATCCAGGCTGGATCATTGAAAAGGGTTAACGCTGACTGGGTGGGATAGGGGAACTCTGGGCATATTTATTTATTTTAAAGATGTGTATCCCGCCTTTCCTTTGCAGGAGCAAATACTCAAGGCGGCTAATAATGTAGAAACAAAAATGACCAATATATAAAACAATTTTAGAAAAGGAAAAGGGACAGTAACATTTTAGAGGAGCGCAAACTACACAAACCAAGCTATAGAGACAAGGGGCCAGACAGACAAGGACTCAGGGTTTTGAGACCCTGCCAAAAGGGTCGTTAATAATGCCATTCAGATTGATATTTTCACTTATAAGCTCCTTTGCCGTCCTTTGAATCTGTGTCTTAATATAAGGCTCTTGATACCTTTAAGGTTGTTTAAAGTATGCCTTTTTTTTTTTAAAGGAAAAATGGAGACTACTTCCAGCATTTCTGAAGGTTAGTGTGTCTCTCTGTGTCTGCACTGACTAATAAGAGCACAATTTGTTTTAATGGTGACTTCTTAAACTGAACTATCACTAATGTCCTTGTTATTGATGGGGTAGTACTGTACTGCTAACTATCATGTACTTCAGGCACACGAAGATCATACTGTCCTTATTTTTAGTTGTTACTTCACCTTCTCTTATGGTGCTTTTCAACCAATGATACAAGTATCACAAGTAGTACCCCATAGTATGGCAGGTGGTACTTGGGACCCCACTACCATGGTGACCACATGGGAGTTCTTTGCCTACCCAATTCTTGTGCTTAGCAGCTATCTCTGGTGGCTGTGGTACAAAGCGGCATCTGCAAAGGTAGCACAGGTTGAGTATACCTAATCTGAAATCCAAAATGCTCTAAAATGGGTTGCTGAGGTAGTGACACCTTTGCAGTCTGGAGGTTCAATGTACACAAACTTTGTTTCCATGCACAAAATTATTTAAAATATTGTATAAAATTATATTCAAGCTATGTGTACAAGCTTTGTGCACACTTCAAGCTGTGTGTGCGTGTTTCTGTGATTGCAAAAGCAGAAGTGGGGTGCAATCGCATTGTAAATGCATTCTGCAGCTTGAGGAGCCCTGCCGGAGGGTCCCCAGCGCTCCCCACCCTCCCTGGACACCAGCACTGCTGGGGGTAAGTCTGAAATCAGTCCCTCTGATCAAGACAGCAGCACAATCCTGGGTATCATGTTGCTGCCTTTTCCCTCTCCCTGTCCCTTAAAGGAGCATTGCACAGTGCCTTCCAGGGTGGTGGGTTGCAATCCACCACTTTAGGAACCACTGAACTACAGCCAACAGATCTAGTTCACTTATTGTAATAGCTGCATTCATTCACATCTCTATTCTAACAGAAAAAGACCCTTGTATATGTGAAGGCCAAATGGGTAGCATGAAACATTAGAATATGTCAAATGCTGGTTCTTGACATTTGTGCATGTTAGTTAGGTACTGCTACATTCAGAATCTGTGCTATGCAATTGCAGTTCAAGTTTCATCCGTGTGGTTGAACTACATTGTGAAAAACCCAAGTGATATATTGTGTGACCAAGCATATTGTGGAAATGCTGGTTAAAAACTATTTTTAATTAAATGATTGCTTATTAGCTTGAATGTTTCCCTTTTGATACTGATTTTTGCCAAAAGTCATTTTGCTTTGATTGTTTTAGGTGAAAGGACTTGTAAAGCAACACATAGATTCATTCAATTATTTCATCAATGTGGAGGTAAGCAATTTTTTTTAACAGCAGAAAGAATGAAACCCATGATAAATCAGGTATTCTGCAGATTTGACTCCCCTTTCCCCCCAGATAAAGAAAATAATGAAAGCCAATGAGAAAATTACAAGTGATGCTGACCCAATGTGGTACTTAAAGTAAGCCTAATTTCATTTTGGTTTTGATGGTGGTCTGTTTTTTAAAAAAGGCAGCGTGGGTGGATGATTAGCAAAAGAGTTTGGATTTCACAACCAATACAGCTTCAGTGTATTCTGTCACGGGCTTGAAGCTGTAAAGTATTGTATGTGTGGCACATTTACTATCAACTGTCTGGCTGAGTAGAATGCAGTTGCCATCTAACTGGTATCCCATTCTTAATTTGATTTTATAATATTGCAGATATCTCAATATATATGTGGGTACTCCAGATGTTGAAGAAAGCTTCAATGTAACAAGACCTGTTTCTCCTCATGAGGTATTGCTTCTATTACTTGTTGGAGCTTTGTGTAAACCGGCCAACAGAGTTTGGTCCTCTTGCTATAACCTGTCCTGTGATCACCCGACATTGAAGGAATCATGTTTGTGAAATCACATTTTCCCATGTTGGCTGAATCTGGGAATTGTGGTTTATATTACAAGTTTTGCTGTGGAACCAGAATTAACTCTGTGCCTAAGCTGAGGAAGAAAAGAAAGGAAAAAGGAAAGTAAATCTGGCATGTCTTCATTTTGCGTTCAGAATCTTCCAAGTCATGGTTTGTTAGATTGTCTGAGTCAGGCCAATGAAAAACTTTCAGCCATACACAAACATGTGGAATATACTGTGTATTCAAAATACATGACTGCTTGTGTTTCATGTATTTTCATGGTTATCAGTCAGATGACTGTGTCAGATGACTTTGCATTTTGATATGAAGTTTATCTTAAATAGTTTTTGTCAGTTTTGGTTTGACAAGAGATTGTGTCCCAGTCCTGTTTGGGTGCTTAGCAATTGTGCTTTCACTAGTGCCAGGATTCAGGCAACTTTTTCTGTTCTCTCAAATAAGAATATTTGGTAACAATGAACAGTGCTAGGAGGGCCTTACAGGGGTGGGAGTGGGCAGTGATAGAAGGAATGGGTGGATAGGGTCCTGGAGGGGGGCAGAACCAATGGTGGGTCCTCAAGTCTTGTTTGTTCGTTGGGGTCATGGCACAAAAAAGGTTGAAGACCGCTGTTCTAGATCTTTGTCATTTGATGGAGTTAAAATGCTGATAGTTATCATTGAGCAACTTTTTAATATTTGTGAATTTATCTCTGATTCGAGCCCAGTGTTGCAATGCTAGCCTATTATTGACATATGAGATTTTCTCTTCACTTCCACCTGAAAAGTGTTTAATTGTGTGATTCTTCTCTTTTAAGTGTCGCTTGAGAGATATGACCTATTCTGCCCCAATTACAGTGGACATTGAATATACACGAGGTAGCCAGAGAATTATTCGCAATGCATTACCTGTTGGCAGGTAAGGTACCAATATCAATGATAGTACATTTGTACACTTGTGTTACATTCTACATGACTTGCTGTGCAAATGTCTGAGGGCCTATTTCTCTTATTCATTGAAGGATGCAGTCTATCAGACACTGCTATGATACAACTAATTTTTATTTTAAGTGCAAATTTTTTCCAAGATGCAAAACCCTGGATAAAAACTGAGATTGCCTTTGTTAGAGATGTTTGAAGGGAATTCTCTGCATCTTTTCCATGCTTTGAACAGAAAGAAAGTTGAGGGTGGGAATGAGTACAAAGCAATTCAGGCTGTTGAGGATTGTGCTGTGTCTCCCTTTGTTGCTACATGAAGGAAAATGAGTTTATGAAAAGCAAGGATGGATGCAAAAAATTCAGGTTCCTGATCAGTATTGGTGACTTAAAACTTGGGCCTTGCAACTGGCTGCGGGTTGCTGAAGAGGTCCAGATCCTTTTTCAGTCCTAAAGTTTAAGTTTGGAAATTTTGAAATATGAAAAGCGACTGTAAGCTATGCTGACAGCCTTTCCTGCACTTCCGAATAATCATGATTCCTGTCCAGAAGTCCCATTTATTGGAGGGAAGGGCTCTTCAATCAAAGATGATGACTTCCACTGTAGCCCTGAGTCCCTGGCATTTGTCAGGTGTGTGCTGCCTGGAAGCTGAGAGGGAAGAGATATCAGAGCACACTAGCATGGGCTGGATCCTTCCTTTCCCACCAACACTTTCAGGCCTCTTAGCTCCCCACTCCACCCTCCTCTTAAGCTGTTGTGCCCCACAATGCAAAATGCAACTCATTTCATGTCAATAGAGAGCATCTGTCTGTATTTGAAGGGTAGAGAAGGTTGGAAGGAAGGTGAGCAAGTGTGTAAGAGCACAAATAAGACCTTGCATGTATGATTTTGCATGTGGCCTCAGTAGTATGTGGTGTGCTGATTATATGATCTCCAAAATGTTGTAGTTGACATTATTAAAAGAATAATTATTTCCTGCATTTCAACGAAAAGGTTCACAAGCATAAATCATTCACCCACCCATCTTCTTTCATGAAACCATTGTGCTGTCTTCCCTTTCAAATGATTTAATTTCGATAGTTCCAAGATTTCATGGTGGGTAGCAAGACATTTTGTTTGCCTGCCATCTTAAAGGCTGTTGCTCAGTTCTTTCTCTGCCTTGTGTCCTGGAATATCCATGCCACATTTGTGCACAAACTGGCTGACACCTCTGAAATTAGCAACATAGGAATTAGGTTAATTATACTGCTGATCTAGAATAATTGACATACAAAGCTTCTTATCTCTAGCAAGTAAACAAATACACTATCTCAAGGGATGTAGTAGGAAAAACCAGGACAGAAAGCTGCATAACCGCACTGTGTTAAGATAGTTTTTCTTACCATGTAGAAATGTACGTATTATGGCCTACTTTTTTAGGCAACTGAAAATAACCTTTAAAAAAGGCCTGGTCTGCATATAATGAGATGTTTAAGCATTGAGAAAGTGAGGGAAGCGTGTGTGTTTTCAGTCAAACCTGCCATGTGATTCTGTGTCTGTACAGAGCACGGCCACATGTAACTATGGAAATAACTGTGGCCCCAAACAGAGCTCCATCTCCTTCTCCTAGACAACTCCTAATCTATGGCATGGCAATGTTCTGAATCACTCTTGCAGGGATCACAGCCAAGCAGATGCCATGTTTCCCCCTGGCTTATTGACTCCCATTTTCCCCTGGGTGAAAACTTATTCTGCCTCATTCTTGTGCATAACCATTTTGAGCTGCCAGTCCAGATCCTAAAGGGATGAGACCAATATAGTTTGACTGTATAAGAAAGCAGGAGTGAAATGTTTTTTTTTAAAAAAACATGAAATATTTTTCAAAACATCACATTTGCATCTGAATTAATTGGTTGCATGATCACCCAATGTTACTGATGGCATTAAATGCTCATCTCCCCCAGTTTCAAAGATTTAGACAAGGGCTATCTACTGCAGACACTGTATTTTGAGGTCCTGTTGTGGTAAAGAACCATCCACAGGTCCATTGAGTCTGTTTGGGTTCTTTTTAAAGCTGTTTATGCCTGCAGCCATGTTATAGTTTTAAAAAGAGGCAGGCTCATAGAGGATAGATCTGTGGATGGTTCTCCACCATCTCAGCTCAAGAAGGGACTTTCTCCCCCTGTTTGTGAACTTCCCAGCAGTGTCTGGCTGGCCACTGCTTAAGGCAGAGTGCTAGCCTGTGTTGAACCGGGTTCATCAAGGTGATTCCTGTTTTTTGGGTCATTCCAGAATGCCAATAATGCTGCGTAGCTCCAATTGTGTTCTTACTGGGAAAACTCCAGCAGAATTTGCTAAGCTTAATGAATGTCCTCTAGATCCAGGTAACAATCTTACTTTCTTAACACTGTTGGCTCCTTTGCGCTGAGTTGTGGTTATTTTAATTTGTTGCTCAGTGAATCCTTGCAACAATTGGGTTAGTATGATTGCTCTTCTCAATGCATGCTAGACAATATTCACTAATATAGTTTCTACAGAACAGTCACAAAGCCTCCCATCTAGGAATGGAGTTAGCATCAGTGGCAGCAGGATACTATGTGGTTTGTGTGTTTTTCAGCTTCCAGGCACTCCTGGGGTTTGCTGGGCGTTGCATCTTGTGCTACTTCTATTATCAGGAAAGTCATGGCAGCACAGTAGAGCGTGTCATTAGATTGACTCTCATCCATACAAGGAAACTAGATGTGTGTGGGAAAATGTTTTAGGGTTTGCTAAAGCTATTGTCGGAATCTCTTTATGGCTTAAAAATTACAATTGGCGAAGAGATTTCCTAACCTATTTTTATATATATTAGTTAAATATACATGCAAACACTATTGTTTCAAAGGTGTGCAGGTTCCAGTCTTCATACCAGGGTAAAATGGAACATCTGTGTTGACACCTATCTCCCTTTTGATAGGTGGCTACTTCATTGTGAAAGGTGTGGAAAAGGTGATTCTTATTCAAGAGCAGTTATCAAAAAACAGAATCATAGTGGAAGCGGACAGGAAAGGAACAGTTGGTGCATCTGTTACCAGGTAAAAGAATTGTGATTGCAAATTTGTTGTCATGACACCATGATTGGGATCTTAAGGCATTCCCAACAACTTGGGCATACAGTAAGACTTTCTCTGTGAGTTTTTTTTTTTCTTTTTGAACAGCAGATTTCTTCCTCCATACCATAGCACAATCTGCTTTGGAAAGTCCTCTCTTCAAGAGGCCTCTTGTTCAGAACTGGCTTGTTATTCGGCATTTTGAAAGGGTTGAGGGTGCTTGTGGAACACTGGTCCAAAGTCGAACTAGGCATGCAGGAATTTATTTATATAAAACAGTTTATATTCCACCCTTTCTATTCCTGCAAAGGAAGGTCAAAGGCAGCTCATAATTCATTACTATACAATCACAATAAAGTAACTTCTAGTTCAGCAAAATATATTGAAACGTTTAAGATTAATTTTGGATTCTGGCCCGAATAAAGAACTTTTGTATTTTAGTGCATGTATTATGCATATTCAGCCAGTATTTTTGTTAAATGCAATTTCAAATGTTTCTAGTCTTAAAAGTAATCTGAGTAGATCTGGCCTGCAGCAGGGTGCTTGGACTTGCGCCTGCTAAACATCGGCCTGGCTGGGGCTTACCTGGGGAAAGGGGAAAGCCCCCTTGGAGGCTTCAGCAGCCTCCCAACCTGTGCTGGATACAGCACAGGCCAGCTGGCCTGCCTGCTCCAGTGCAGGTTAGGATTGCGCTCTAAATTATGAAGATTCATAATATAAAAATCTTAGTAATGCAACCTCTCTTATTACAAATGTGTAGTTCCACTCATGAAAAGAAGAGCAGAACAAATATAACGGTGAGGCAAGGAAGATTTTACCTGAAGCATAACACGCTGTCTGAAGATATTCCTATTGCAATCATCTTTAAGGTAATACTTTTAAAAGAGTGATCTTTATTTTCACAGAACAGCTGGCAGAACAAATACCTGAACCAATGTTAGACTGTGTGCATGTGTATGCACATTCCTGTTAGCTTGAGTTGTACATTGTAGCATTTGAAATTGTGTTTAATTGGTCTTGAATTTGTGGTTTGTATCTCGGTCTACCTGGCTCACATCACCGGTGCTATTTTGTCTAAAAAAAATTTTTTACTAGAGCAAGAAAAAGAGCAGGAAGTGAAGATGAAGGAAAGAGGAAACAAAGGGAGTTGCATGTACAAGGGCAAAATGATAAAAGATTAAAAAGTAAATTCCGGATCTGAAAAGATGATTGTGTTATGGAAGCAACTTTCTCTGATGTATTTTTAAAGAATCCTCAACTCAAATTGAACTGGAATCTTCCCTAAGGGAGACAAGTAAATGATGACTTGAATAGTTACATGGCTCAATGTTTAGTTCCCTTTTATAGGTTGTACATTCAACTGAAGCAATGCTAGATCAGTGCTTTGGTGGTGAGCCGTACAGTAACCTTAACTAGGTTTTGAGAAGCATTGCCAGAGGAGGGCAGCACTTGCTCACAATATCAGCACAGTATCAATAACGTTGTTTAGGTAAAACAAACAGCATTTTTTCTGCTTTTATCGTATCTATCATGGAATGGTACATTTAGAAGAATTGCTGGTTTTTGGATGTGTTTGTGGAATGGACAAATCACCAATTACGTCTTAATAAGGAACAATGAAACAATTTGTAGGCAGGCTCTTCCTAATCTCTCTTTGCTAAATTATCTTTCAGAAAACTAGATACTTGAGGGTTCCTTCAGTGTTTGATGCATGTAACCGCATTTCCCCCTGTGTGTTAGCAGAAGTGGGCTTTTACTAGGACTACAAAATATTTGCTGTAGTGAGTGGTTCTCAAACCTTTTAGCACTGGGACTGACTTTTTAGAATGACAGTCTAGAATGTTTTAGAATGACAGTCTTCTGGACCCACCAGAAGTGATGTCATGGCCTTAAGTGCAGTCATTGTGATGCCAGAGCCTGCTGCTTTCCTGAGAATGCAGCAATAAGTGGAGTTATTTCTCAGTCATTTTCCAATAGCAAAGTGAGTTAGAAAGAAATTTAGAACCTTGGCACAAGTAAAATAACCACACAGCCCTCCCCCTTTCCAGTGTCCCATCTTCTCATATTTTCAGTGACGGCTGCACTAGATGCTAAGCAACCCACCTGAAATTTTCTTTTCTTGTCCTGATGTGCTTCATTTTACACCTGCTTACAGTATGTTGAAGCTCAGATGCTGTTTGGCTGCCCAGTTTAGAAAGCTCCTTCTGCAACTTTTTACAATCCCTTCGGGATTGCAGTGTCATCTGCAAACTTGGCCAGAGCGCTGTCTGCTTATTCCCAACTCCAGGTAATTTATAAACAGGTTGAAAAGCACTGGTCCCAAGACTGATCCTTAGGGCACATCGCTTTTTACCTCTCTCCATTGTGAAAATTGTCCATTTACATCCACTTCCTATTTACTGCTCTTCAATTGGTTCTTAATCCAGAAAGGTATGAGGATTTCGCCATGTCTTTGCTTATTACGCTTTGAAAGATTTAAATGTGTGAGATTTCCAAAATAGCTGCATGTATTTGAAGCTTTTGGCTTAAGAGATCCTTCTAACGTAGACATGCAACATGGGAGTTAGTTATTCACCGGTTTTTAAAGGTGGCCCACTGGGTCTGGAATCTGTAAATTGCCCCAAAAGAGCTCAGTTACTATCTCTGAGGTTTGGCTGGTGGTTCTGCTGTACATTTACTGTAAGGAGTAATGAGCGTGAAATTGGCAATACAGTAACTTTTAAGGTAACAGAGACTCTTTGGCGGCTACCGGTACATAATATATGTGGAGGATTTGTTGTGCTGTCTGAACTGGAGCGCATGATGTGGTTTGCTTAAACGCTTGCTGCTTTGGGAGGGCTTCTGGTTGGATTTAGTATAGCATAAAGAGCTGTGAAACACACTTTTTCTTGCCAAGTATCTAATTTTTTTTTACTACCAGCTCTTTGTTATTGATCCATTGGCAAATCATCTGTATCAACTCCCGTTTGAAAGCTATTATTCTGATTCCTGTCCTGCAGTTTGGCACTTGATGTACGCATCCTGCCGCTAACTCTTCTTCTTGGCTGGAAGCCACTTTGAGTAGCTCGTAATCTATCTATATATATAAAAATAGAGTTGCTTTATGCATTTAAGAATATACACTGTGCTTGTGGCATACCACATAGTATTGGATGTGATACAGCCATCTTTTTCACTGCATTTATGTGTGGGAGGGAGGGCCGCATGCATTGAGATGTCCAAGTTCTTCAGACATGACAGTGTGCTTAGCGTGTATGTGTAATGTTGCATATGAAATGTCCTTTAAATTGTGGCTCTTTGGAGAAAAGACCCTGTGCAGTTAAGAGGACATGTGTCACAAGGACCAAGGGCTCCGGAACCATAGCTGCCTGGACCTTATGATGAAAGACTGCAGCATTTGGGGCTCTTCAGCCTAGAAAAAAGGCAGGGGGCATCTGCTAAAACTGAGGGTTGGGAGAGTTAAAACAGATAAAAGGAAGTACTTTTTTACCCAGCAGGTGGTTAGTCTGTGTCACTCTTTGCCACAGGAGGTGGTGATGGCATCTGGTCTAGATGCCTTTAAGAGGGGTTTGGACAGATTTCTGGAGGAAAAGTCCATCGTGGGCTATAGGCCATGATGGATTGTGCAACCTCCTTACATTAGTAGTAGGCTACCTCAGAGTACCGGGTGCAAGGGAGTGGCAACAAGATGCAAGCATCTTGTGTCTCGTACCTCCCTGGGGCACTGGTGGGCCGCTGTGAGATACAGGAAGCTGGACGAGATGGGCCTTTGGCCTGATCCAGCAGGGCTCTTCTTATGTTCTTATGACCTTCTGCCAGTGCATCTGTTGGCTTTATGGGATGTGTGGTGGGCTTTGTGGGTTGAATGTTGGTAGAACACCATTCCCTGTCTGTTTGCTATCTGTTTGCTCAGCACCCTTGATGATAGGTATTGGTTAAATACACTGGTGTGTTATGCTGGCCATTAATGGGATTTAGGATCCCCATGAATATATTTTCTGCAGCTGTTTTTAAGCCTGTTAATTCTGTTGATTACACTGGTGTTATGTAAATCTTTCTACGAGTGCAGTCCCATTTGGGGTTCATACCTAGTTCTTGTACATATATACTGTTGTATTTTCACTACATTGTAAACTGCCTCAAAAAAATTGGGACTGAGAGAGGCTGGAAGACAATATTTTAAATATACAAGAAAGGACAGAGCAGTAGGCAGAGCTGCCTGAGGCTCTGCATTGAGCTGAGGCTGAAAGATTAGGCATCCCAGGGGCAGTGGGATTTCTGCTGCCATCAGCCACTTCCTGGTGTGTGACCAGCAGTATTGTAGGTGTTTGCAGCAGGGGCTCCAGGGCTTCCCTGTCAACATCTGTGGTTTGATGGAAATGGAGACTGGAGCAATCACAGAGTCCGTGAGGTTGTACCATCATGACACTGCCGTCTGTTGAGTTGGGCTTAGTCCAGTGGTCCCAAACTTGAGCACCACGACATGGTCTCAGATCTGTCCCCCAAAAGCCTTCCCTGGATTCCCCAGAGGCTGCTTCTGGGTCATACCGTCCCTCTGCAGGCCTCAGAATGTTTTCTGGACGTGATAGGAAGTTGCAGAAGCAAACTGGAAGTAATACGGAAGTAGCTTCTGGTCACATCAGGGAGGCGTTCTGAAACCTGCAGAGGCTAATGGAAGCCTGCAGCAGGCTGGCATAACCCCGAAGCAGCCTCTGGGGAATCCAGGTAAGGCTTTCAGGGGGTAGATTTTAGCATTGCGTCGCAACCCACTGCATATCAGGTCTGATCTGTTTTTGGTATTATTGTTTATTTGCTTGTGTTTTTGGTGATGTTACTGTTTTGTAAACTTCATGGTACTAATCTCCTTGAGCACCTCCCTAAAGAAAGGGAACATGCAGAATATGATTTTTTTAATAGTGTTTCCAACGGAATTCTGTAGACTGGCTGGCCAAAGCAAACTGTTCTTAAAAAAAGACATTTAGCATAGTGATGACATTTAACAAGGAAGATATTTAATGCAGTCTAAAGAAAACATGACCAAAGGGGGGCATTCTCTACTTTCAGTGTACCTAATGCATTGTTGTTATGCATGGCTTAAAAAGCAATCAGGATGCAAGCATAACTTTTTCACCCAACTTCTGAAAAGTTGGGTGAAACTTTTATGACTCTGCCAAGTGAGAATTAGTGAGATTTAGTGGTTTAGTGAGATTATTCCCTGTTTCTAGATATGGCAGGATTCCAGAAGTTTTGAGAATATGAAAATAGAATAGTATGAAAATAGACGTTTTAATACTGTATCTGTACTTCACTGCTGGCTGCCATCTTGTAACGCTTTATTTTTATTGAGATCAGGGAGAGTGTTTTTCCTGGTACCTGTTAAGTGCTTTCTTAACTAGTTTAAATTAGAAAAAAAAAAGCTTTAGGTACTTATGAATATTGTAAAAGGAGCTTAATAAGATGCTTATGAATGAGTGAAAAACAGATAAAATGGCTTTTAAATTGGGTTCTGTGTGAAATCATCTTCTGGGCTCAATGGTAGTACTGGGGAGAGTGTGGCAGCTCCATGTGATCCTGTGTCCTCCTGGAGAAGCAACCAGCACCCCTTCCAAAGAGCACGATGAGGCCTTGGAGGAGGCAGAGGGACTGTGATGTCGGCATGTGTTTAGGCCCGCAGCTGCTGAGCGGCTAGTAGCCGTGATGATGACCCATGCACAGGCCATGAAGTTGGTGTCCTCAACAGTTGTGAGCCTGCACAATGCTGACTTCATCCCCATCCAACCTCCAGTAGGGTCCCGCTGCCCCATTCAACTGCTCTTGGTGGTAGATGCCAGTAGCTTCCACTGAACCTCAAATGGTAGAGGAGCTGTAGCATTGTGTGAACATATGCTTTGGACACAGAAAGTTCCAGGTTCAATCCTTGGCATCTCCAGGTCTGGCTGGAAAAACCCATCTGAAACCCCAATCGGTGGTTGATGATATTGAGTTGCATGGACCAACGGTCTACGCATAAAGCATCCGTGTGTGCTGTAGTATAATCTCAGTGACGGATGCTGCTGAAAACCGGGCCATGGTGCAAGCCAGTTTCGAACTGTGTTTCGAAGGGGTGTGGAATTGAAGTTGGAAGCAATTTTGTGTGGCATAGAGGCGGCATTGGGAGGTTTTGTGTGCCCACAACCCTGCTAATTATAGTAGTTAGCATACCATTGTTGACCAAATGATAACCTGCTCAGGCCTGTGGAGTCAGAGTTGGAGTCTAAATTGGAAGTAGTTTTGGGTAGCGTTGGAGGTTTTGTAGCCCAACTCCATGGCCCTGGTATTTTGAGGAGCCAAAATACCAATACTTAGAATCTAGAGTTCCTTAGTGAGAAGATAACCTCAACAGTTTGCTGCTGCTATTCTCTTGCCATGTGCAGCTGCAAAGGAGTCCTGGGTGTGTTTTTGGTTGTACTCTTGGTCCATACAAGTTAAGTTTAGTGGCACCCTGTTTGGCGTGCCCTGGGGCATTTGTCTCCATTGACCCCTCCCCTGGTATGCCAGTGGTTAGGCTAGACCTGCGCAAAGAGCTTTTATGTATCTCTTCAGCTGGTTTCTTCTGTTGAATTTGTTGGGTACAAATGATTGGCCATAGCTTTTATTAGGAAAGTGTGATGTTTCTCTTACAGAGAGAGTTCCAGCAAAAGTATACTCTGCCATCCTTTGTCTTCCCTGGTGCTGCTTATCAAGATTGCCATTCCATAATCTGAGTATGGGCTGCTGCTCCTGCAGCAGCTTCCGCCAGTGCCAGATGGCCCCTGTTTCTGAGAGAACTAGCTTTTGCTTTGGAGTAATACTGACATACAATACCAAATTAGCATAAGCAAATGTCAGCGAGTTAACACAAGGCCAACTCTTTCCTGTTCTACCTTCCCCCCCTTCCTCCTTCCTAGGCCATGGGTGTTGAAAGTGACCAAGAGATTGTGCAGATGATTGGTACAGAGGAACATGTGATGGCCGCATTTGCCCCCAGCTTGGAGGAGTGCCAGAAAGCACAGATTTTCACACAGATGCAGGTGTGTGTCCTTTCAAGCATCCGTCAGCGGTGCACTTTCAAACAAGGTTGGCTGCTTCTTTTTGCCGCTCGCGAGTTAATTATGTGATACAAAAGATGCACTGGTGGGTCTTTTCTCCATATTACATGTCAAAAGCTCTGTTCTTATTGTTGGTCAGAAGACTGGCATTGAAAAATTCACCTCAACTGTCAAAAGAGCTGATCAACATATTACTTGGAGCATCATGATAGAATTTTGTACTGCATCACCAGAGCATGATTGGGGAATTATGCTTGAGTGCTCCCCCATGTGAAAACTTTTTGCACTCGATAAACCAGCATACAAGAGAGCGTAGCATGCAGGCACATGGCGGTGACATTTTTTAAATGTTCACGAGCATTCAGAAATATGTTCCTGTCACCTTGCTTTCTGAAATACAGTAGTAGTCTAGCATTCTACCATCTTGTTTCTGGTAATCTGTTGATAATCGGTTGGGAAAAACCTGTGAAATTTTTTTTTTACTAAACATTTAATTATTCATCAGGTGTGGGTTCTTCCTGCGATAATTTCAATAAGCATAATAGCTGTCTTTGCAAAGAGCCCTGTCCAATGTTACACAGTGTTGTAATTTTTAATTGTGATCAAACTATGGTATTCATGCACACCTGTGTGTGTTTCTTTGGAAATCATTAAATAGCGAAGAACCTTGCCTATAATGGTCTTTAACCACGTGAATGGGGCACAAATTGCATATTTGTGCTATATTCCGTTTTAGGAAGGTTCTAGTCTTAACATAAATATAATACACAAATTCATGTCCTGCTGTAGGGAAGTTCTTCCAGCAGAAACAGACTCAAGGTATCACCTTGTATACTTGTCTGACTGCTTTGTCCTGTTTTGCTCTCAGTTAGATTCTGCTTCTGTCTTGATGAAAGAACTGTGCTCTTACAGGTGCTTTTACTTGATTCTTTCACAAAACTGACAGTATAATACACACAAGAGACTTCTTTACTTACTTTTAGGGTGCAATCCTAATCTGGAGTTAGGCCTGGAGTTAGGCCAGTAAAGTATGTTTGGACCACTCTCGGAGTCAGAGAGGCCAGCACACAGATGTGCGCCATTTTACTAGATGTTCTCCTGGAGTAAGAAAGGGCTACTGCTGCTTATATGATTAATAGAAATGTTGGTGGGATGCACCTTTTTCAGAGCAGTAGCTTACAATCTTAGTAAAAGGAGTATTGAGTTCCAGAATGAAGAGATGCCATTCAGGTGGGTTAAATTTCTACCATGAAACTGATGGTGTTAATTGAAAGGGCTCTGATTTTAAAATCCCAAGTGCTGTTAAGTGTAGTTATTTTTGTTAGTCATGCCCTGTGCCTTTTTGCTTTATATGAAAATCAGTTATGTTATGGCACAATTGTTGCCTTTTTAAAGCCAGCATCAATTGCTCATGTGCAGAGGAAACACCCTGAAAGGGAAATGCATAAAGAGAATGTTTAGTGAAACTTGTAAAGTTGTTAATTTACAAGTATGATGGTGTTAATTACAAATACCATGCACTGATCTAACTTCAATATGGTTTTCACATCACAGGCACTAAAGTATTTGGGAAATAAAGTACGAAGACAGAGAATGTGGGGAGGACCCAAGAAAACCAAGATGGAAGAAGCAAGAGAACTGCTGGCAACAACTATTCTTGCCCATGTTCCTGTATGTCAATGAGTCTCGTTCTTTGGGTGACCTCCCTCTCTGGGGGGGGGGGGAGCAGTGAAGTTTCTTTGACTTTGGAATATAAGAGTGCCATAAGCTGAGACTTAGTTGAATGCCCTGAATAGGGCTGGGGGCAGGCAGATTGGACTCAAACGGGGGGGGCAAGGTCAGCACCGCTGGTGCATGGCATATCCAAACCCTCTTCTTGGGTCTGATCCACCTGCACGCATCAAAGTGGGCTTGTGCCAGCACTGTTGACATTCTCTAACAGTGATTCCTCCCTCTTTCTGTAATGTAGGTAAAAGAATTCAATTTCCGTTCCAAGTGCATCTATACAGCCGTGATGGTTCGCAGGGTGATCCTAGCTCAGGGAGACAACAAAGTAGATGATAGAGACTATTATGGAAACAAACGATTGGAGTTGGCAGGACAGGTAAGTCAGTCCAGTGAGTTAATGGACTCCTGTGTTTGTGAAGGAGCTTCCCCTTTTCAAGTGTATGCATGTTTTTCTCTGCTAAGCACTTGCACTAATCCCCACTTTTAAATATATGAGGTATATACCTAAAAAAGTATAACATTCCATATGAATGGGGTCCAGGTGCTTTAGGTTGGCATCAAGCTACTTTTGCACACAAGTCTACAACGTCCAACAACAGGTTCTGATGACAGAGGAGGTATTCTGAAATTGTACAGTTTTAGAAACACTGAAACAGGCTTAGTGTTTTATTAGTTATGTTTTTCCCTATGCAACAGGGAAATCAAAGTTGACTTGTTTTAAGAATTGGTCATCTGTGTCTTCCTTTGAAGGCATCTTAACTCCTGTCCCTTTTTTCCTTTTTCACCATTACCAGCATACACCTAACTGTATTTTGCCAATTAATTATTTATATATATATTGAAGCTGGTTGTGATTCTGGGCTAAAAATCCTGTTGCTTAAAAATTTGAATGAAAAAAGGCTGTTCCTGTATGAGGAGGAAAACATAGCAGCCTACACAATATGAAGACATAAAAGGCATTGTGTCTATAAAAATGTGTGAAAACAATAGTAGCTAATTTCACACCCCATGGGACAAGGGAGTACGAAATGTGCTTTAGCTTTAGATAACAGTGGTTTCCACTCGCCAAGTTGGTTTACAGAGCTTCCCCTTAGTCTTTCTGCCACTAGAGGGTTGGTAGGCCAGGTGCCAGCAGAGGTGTTAGCGAAACCTACCGATTCCAGGCTTAATCTTTTCACCTACCTTTTCTCTCTCCTTAATGTGTTCATTATTTGCTGAGCATTTCCCTCGGCTTTGTCCTTGGGGTTTGTTTGGCCTTTTTCTCTCTCTCTCTCTCATTCAGCTTGCTTTTGTATGGGTGAGATATGGAACAGCACCAAAATCCGGCACCCTGGAAAGGAAAGGATTTCTACCCTGTGACAAAAGAAAACCGCCTTGACTTCAGAGATTGACTAATCCCAGCTGTTCTGATAATATAATTAAGGCTGCCTAATGTCTTTAATTTTGCAACCAGTTTGTGTGAAAAGGAGAATTTGGCACTCTAAAGCCTTAAACACTAAATGGCAATCTCAAGGCGCCTAATTAGAATTCTCTGACATTAAGCTAATTGGTGAAACTGTATTTCAGCAGCTTAACTACTTTATTAATTTTTTTCCTCAGGATTTTCAATGGAAATCAATTGATGAGCTGTCACTTCCTCTCCTGTGTGTTACCCCCACCCCTCAAATGTAATTTGCTCTTCAATGCTCCTGTCTGAAAGACCTTGGGTTAGCTGTAAAATGCATGAATATTATCACTGGCATTCCATCCCTTTTCTCTTTTTAATCACTTACTCTTGACCCAAAAACTGAGTTATTGTGAAAATGTGCCATGGTCCTAGAGAGTCTGCATCTATAAGACTTAGCAAAGGAATGCCTTGGACCAAAACATGTCAAGGAGTTTGTGAATCTTTTAATCTAACTTTATTAGTCCAAACAGAAGGAAAATATTGGAGTGCAGTGGTGACTCTTGTGAAGTTAGTGGAGATATTTGTACTGGGTTGTATCCTGACCCTGAGCTCCATGACCAAGAGCTCCTTCAATGGGGGCGGGGGAGAGACTTTTGTTGGGTTAGGAAACAACCCACTACACTTTATAGACCATAGGTTCGTCCTTGAAACTTTCCCTTACCTGATAATTGCAATCTTGTCGGTGTGTAGACTGAAACAGAGTGAAAGTCTTCAAGACATGCAGTGAAGACAGATTCTGTTATCCATATCTAGGGGTGATCAGAGATTCCAAAATAAAGTGTGGCCAGTGGACATGAATAGTTAAAGTATGATTCAGAGTATGACTTGAGATAGGTGGAACATTTATAGTTGCTAGCACAATGAAGTGTCTCTACTGTCCATCCAGTTTCCAGGCATATATAGACTTTGAAATGATGAGAAATCCCTCAATTGTATCTGTAACAAACATAATACCTTGTTTGAATGTATAGCCTATAGCAGTGGTTCCCAAACTAGTGGGGTCGCGACCCATCTGGGGATCAAGAAGAAGGCTATTCCCCCTTAAGGGGCCAAGAAATGATTGCCACAACAGCAGTGCAGTGATCATGCTGCTGCCACAATTGTCCTAGATTGACAGCAGCACATTTCACATTCATAGTGTGCTTGCTATTATGAAATCAGTAATCATAACACTTTTAATAAAAAGGCTATTATGTGATAGTCCATCATATAGTATACCGCTTAATGATTTTGTTATCACTTACTATGTTCTCATCATACCCCTTTTTCACAGAACCCATATCAATGGCTACAGTCCTTCCTTCCTTCTTCCTTTCTTCCCATGCTCATAACAGCCTTGGGTAGGATGAGAGCTAATGATTGGTTTAGGGTTGCCTGCTATGGCTAAGCAGGGTTTTTAACCCTGATCTTTCTGGTCTAATCTCAAATTGCTGATCATTAAACAAAACAGGCTTATCTATTCTGATCTTGTGGTGGTAAACTGGCTATTTTCACTAGTTAGGAAGAAAAGAGGTTGGGTTGGGAGAAAAAGTAGTCAGTGGTTTGTGTTATTAACTAATTGATACTCCTGATGCTCTTGAACCACAACATTTTTAGTTTAGAGCTCTTTGGGAGCTCCAGAAGGAATTGTTATAGTTGACTGGATTACAGTTGTCATTCTAGAAGATTTCCACTCCATTGGTTTATTTTATACCGATATAATGAAAGTTGAGCGTTTCAGTGGCCTGCGCTTTGTGCCAACCAGCAGGAACATCATGATGATGAAAGGATGGTAAACTATAGGCATTGGAAGCGTTCAGTTGGGTTGTGAAATGAGTGACTGGCCCTTGGCCTACAGGGGCGGAGTGGTGAAAATACTCCTAAGAAAATGGAGACAGTTTTAAATCGGTCTCATTCCGTGCAGGAATTAAATTATGCAACAGACTCCAGAATGTCTTAACAGGGCCTGCTTGAATACTTAACTTGTTCAGTACTTAACAAAGCTTTGTATACTGGGAACTTGCATTTTTGGCATTCAGTGGCGGCTGTATTTTTAGTCTTCCTGACACTTTGAGTTGCTGTAAAACCAAGACTCAGAAAAGAATTGCCAAGCCGTTGAGCATATACTTCTTGGGGGACGTGGGGAAGGCAGAAAGAGGTGGAAATCCAACCATGTTTACTACGTACACTGCCAATTTAGGTGGGTTTGAAGACTGCTTAAAGTTTGCTAGTAGAAACTGCATAAAATGCGGACAGGCTAATTGATGACAAATGGACAAGTATGACGCTAAGGAAAAAAACTGAAAGAAAAAGTTGGAAGGAAATGAAAAAGTGAAGATGTATGAAATTAGAAGGGGACATCAAAGAGTACATTAGAAAGGGTGCCTTTAAAAGGGAACTGGACAGATTGATGGAGGAAAAGTCCATTGCAGTCTACAGGCTGTGATGGGTTTTAGATGGAGGCTACCTCAAGCAATGTGCTAGGGAAAGGCAGCAGGATCTAGTTGTCTTGTGTGCTCCCTGAGGCATCTGGTGGGCCACTGAGATTTAGGAAACTGGACTAGATAGGCATTGGTCTACTGGGCTCCTCTTATCATTCTTTCTTAAATACTAGATAGATACCCATCTTTAAGTAGATGCTTGTGAGCTGACTATCCTCAGTGAGTAGTCTACTGAAGCAATTACAGTTTGCATGTAAGAGCACGTAGAAAAATCATGGCTTACTGTAGGTCTTATACACAGATGGAACCTTATCATTTTTATAGGATGAGCAGCAGTGGTTCTCCAGTTTATACACTTCTGGTCTGGTTTCAGTTCCCAAATGTGTTTCTATACCAATACTACTCTGAGGATGCTGTTCTAAACTCACTTACCTGGGAGTAAGCTCCATGAGACTCAATAGGACTTATTTATCTGAGTAGGCATGCATAGGATTGTGCTGTAAATTCTGTATTTCTGTTTCAGCTTCTTTCTCTTCTATTTGAAGACTTGTTCAAAAAATTTAACTCTGAATTGAAGAAGATTGCTGACCAAGTAATTCCCAAGCAGAGGGCAGCCCAATTTGATGTAGTTAAGCACATGCGACAAGATCAGATCACCAATGGAATGGTGAATGCCATCTCCACTGTAAGTGTTCAGTAGCTTTTGGAAAATGTGTGTTCTCTGCCACACGAAGCAGCAGTGGTTTGTAATAGCCAGCTCTGATTAAAAGCCCAAGAATGAGATGGAAGGCAAACTGCCGGTATTGCATATGCTTCTTGTTAGATTGGATTTCTATGAAAAAATATTTAATAAAATATGATACAAAATGCATCCTTTAGTTTCAACACCTATTTCAACACCATATCAAGCAATGCAAAATTATGAAATTTGCTGGTAACCAAACTGCTGCTTAGTGCACATACCTACTTAGTGCAGAAACTGTGGGTTGGGACCTACTTCGTGGGTCACAACCTGATGTCAAGTGGGTCGCAGAAAGCTGGGAGCTGCCATCATGGAAGCTGTAGACCTTACTCTTCCTATATTCCTTTTGTGAGTGTTAACTGTTTGAGTTTTCAAGTGAGGGTGTATTTTTTTTTTTTAAAAAAAAATTGTTTTTAGTTCAGTTCTTTTATATAATATGTTGTCCTGATCCTGCTTTCTGTCAGGGATGTTTCATGGTGATGCAGAGCCAGTTTGCATTCCAGAAGAGAGAGAGAGAGAGTCTCTCTCTCTCTCGCTCTCTCTCGCTCTCTCTGTGTGTGTGTGTGTGTGTGTGTGTGTGTGTGTGTGTGTGTGTGTGT